>JASTUI010000068.1:0-58509 GCA_031125405.1 Saccharomycopsis oosterbeekiorum
AATCACTTCTGATCCTTCAAGTGATTTACTTTTATCCCAATTAGTCTCGAATTACCAATAAAGTAATTCCGATTGATGTATATCCTAGTTTCTATCTAGAGACATGTATTAGAAATACATTAGTGAATGTCGACTTCTTTTATAGTAAAAAATATTTGTCCTTTAAATAAATGAATAGCCTAATACAGACTTGTGATTTGCCATGTACCCATTTATACTAAATTTTTCTCCATACGAATTTCATAAAATAATATTTAATATTTTTCAAAATGTTTCTTAAATATATAAAACATCTACGCTAGAGGTTTACCGAGAACATTTTCAATTTCAACTTGCCTTTCACCAAATCTTGGGTATCCAATATAACCTTTACTAGTATGAAGGTAAAAGAATTCCCTTTGATATTTATTCAACTGTTGTTTATTTCTTAACCTTTCAATTAAATCTGGATTACTTGTAGATGGCCTACCAATGCCAATCAAAGTTCTATTATTGGCATTGACATCTTTGATAAGATCAGAGGTGTCCAATTCAGGTCTATTTAAAATACAATAGTTACCACTTCTTAGAATGGTACCTTTATAAATTTCAAAAATCCAACCATTTGATTCAACTGGGTTGTCAACATCAGAATTACCATCGACTCTAGGTTCAACAATACTAACATAACCAAAATCTTTACCATAAGTCTTTCTTCTTTTTTCTAACTCAGAAAGAATGTAACCCCAGGTAGCATATGGATGAGGATCACCATTTACACCAGCCATAGCATTAACAGTGGCCCATGGAGCAAGTCTAAGAGCTAGTTTGGAAATTCCAATTTTGGCAATAATACCATCCACAATTTCAAATAAAAATCTGGCACGATTTTCTATACTTCCACCATATTCATCAGTTCTTCGGTTTGAAATACTTTGAACAAATTGATCAATAAGGTACCCATGGGCAGAATGTAACTCTACAAAATCAAACCTGGAAATTTCAACTGCATTAACGGCGGCATCAATGAAATGTTGAATGTATTCTTTGACTTGTCTTGTAGTAAATGCTGTCAATGGGTTGTTTAATTTATCTGCATTTTCCTTGGTTTTTTCACTTGGATAAATGACGCTTGGAGCCATGTATTTAAGATTTTGATCATCCAACACCTGAATGTCAGCAGCTCTTCCTAGCGACCAGATTTGAACGCTTAAAAAACTTTTATTGTCATGAACTTTTGACACAATTTTTTTCCAAGCCAAAGCCTGCTGTCTGGTGTAAATACCCGGAACACATTTCCAACCATCAGGAGTAACAAAGGTAGCTTCAGTAATGACCAAACTACCTGGGGTTGTGGTTCTTTCCTCATAGTATTTTTGCATAATATCAGTGGGAATTCCTTCTGTAGTGGCTCTGGTTCTTGTCAATGGAGGGATTACAATACGATTTAATAATTCCACATCGCCTACTTTAATGGGTTTGAAAAGATTGGTAGAAGCTAATTCGAGGGAGGAAGACATATTTGAAGAGATAAATAGTTTGATTTTTGGTTTATTTGATTTGTGTTAATCTATTGTAACATGTAAAAAAAAAGACAAGAAATAATCCAAGAGAAACCATAAAAATAGGGATTCAAAGATCTTTATGTATCTGTGTTCAAAAGTCCATTATTAATAGGACTCAAAGTTTGAAAATGATCGTTATAAAATCTAATTAGATAGGCCATCTTATCAAATAACCGATATAATTGTCAGCCCACAAGCGAAATGATGTGGTATTGTTTTGAGTACGGTTGAACGTATTATAAATCAACTACACCACCAAAAAAAGAACTGCAGACTAATATTATTAATTGTGCATATGGATTTTTTTCCCTTTAGTTTTTTTTTAAACAATATCGGAATATTCAAAGATCTAATGCTTGATTGCGTTATTTTGGGTAAAATGAGCTCTTTTATTTTTCTGCTCTCTTTTTGTTTATTCGCTAGCCTTAATAGCGGCGGTTGAAAAGGTTGACGCTAGCTAAATTCAAATTGTTTGCAAAATAGTACAAGGACAAGAATAGCTAATATCACAATAATGGCTAATATCATTAATAAGATGAACTACTTTTCATTTATTCATTTTCAAAGGGCCTCTATCAATGTCGAGGAGTTCAACTGGTATGAACACATACCGGTATAACAAATTCCGGAACACACAGTGTTAGTTTGAACAATGTGGCAGGTACCTTATTAAGCACCCCAACACTTCATACGCCGCAATATGTATAAATTAATTATTTTTTTGAATATTTTTATCTCTTTTATTAGTTATAAGCAGATCCACCCGGGTTACAAAAAGGGAAGTCTCATTTCTAATTTTCAAAGGATTAGAATTAGCTGATCTGAGAAACTGTCTGAAACGTTGCTACATTAGTAGCTTCTCGCTATTTGGCTATCGTATCTGGATAATGCCAAAAAGTCGTTTTATGACACGGAATCTGTCGATACCTAACTGCTTGTAATATGCGACTATTCAAGTCATAAGGGGAAACGTTAAAAGGCATTATGTGTTTAAATAAGGTTACAGCTTTGCCAGTAGTTGTGCTTTTCTACTATGGATACTTAGAATTTAGTAAGCATTATGATAAAAGGGGACCTAGGTACTCCACCTTTGGCTTGGTATCTATATTCTGTTTTGCTTTTTTAGACTTAAGCCAGTTCTACAACTTTCTTTGCATAATTTACTCAATAATTATATATATATATACAAGTAAAAATGTCTAGGTAAGGTTCTCGCCTTTCCTTAAACACTATTGCATATTTGTTGGTATTGGTACCTTTATTATGTAGTAATAAAGGGCTTACTATGTACAGCATAGGAGCAACATCAATACAGAAAGCACTTATAAGTATGAGAGAGTTTAACACATAACAGTAAGGTTTGTAGCCCGCACTTTTTTTTTTTTTTTTTTACTTTGTATTTCTCAAGCTAAATCTAATATTGGGAGCAACGCTTGTTTATATTTTTCATAATTTCTCTGAGCGCTTTTTGTGTACCAGAGACCAGAGAAGGTGAGTGCCCATTTTGTTGATCTGGAGATTCAATATTTGACAATCAGTCCTTTTTCGTTTACTTGTACGTCATCCATTTGATCTGATTTTCGAGTTATTGTTATTTTTCTATTGATATAGATTATTATATTAATCACTGCTTACGCGTACGTTTATTCCGAAATCAGTCATAGACTTTGCAATTGATCAGATAATCATGATGAGTTCGACAAAAGTGAATCACATTAATAGCGAAATATTGAACAAATTTCAATCATATTCCAATAATACACAACATAGCCAATTGCAGTTACTAGACAAGATTTGGGTTATTAAGAATCTCATTAAAGAACTCCACGTTTTATTTAGTGATTTGTCTGATAATGATATGGAAACTATTCATTATAATGTTGTCAAATTAAATGAGAAAATGCATGTTCTACAAGAGAACATAAACAAAACAGCAGTGCATAATATAAAAGATATCATATCTGTCAAGATCAATACTAATATCAGCAATGGATCTGAACCAGATGATACAGCTGCAGCTAATAATGTAGTCATTTTGAACCTATTGAATAAAGAATATTTGAAATATCGCGAGTTGTTAAATCAATACATTTTGAAACGCCTTGATGATTTAATCATAATTAAAAAACATGGCGACAAAAATGAGGAAGGCATCGAGATTATAGATTGTCGTGAAATTTTTGAGTTCATTCAGAATGTGCAAGATAATGATACGTTTAAAAAATTAATATCTGAAAAGTTCCAATTATTTTTCGATTCCTTATTTAATGCAAACGGTCAGCTTGTTTATAACATAACATTCAAAATTTTCGAGAACTCAAATACAATTGCATTGATTAAAGAACCTTCAATAAAAGAACAACATAATCTTGATGTTCTAGGCCATTATAATCTTATCAGATTCAACCTCCATTTACCTATTTTTTTGAGATCTATTTTTAAAGATTCCATTAGTCTAAGAAAGAAAACCCAAAGTTTCGTTGATTCTAAACTACATTCTTTCAATGAAAACATGCAATTTTCCAATAGTTTATTAAACTTAATTGAGATTTCTTTGGTTTTAAATTATTTGAGTAAAACTCAGTTCAATTTCTTGAAACTATCCAACAAAATTTCAATTCATTCGTCTCACTCACAATTAGATGATTTTTTTTTTAATAATTTGAATGATTGGAGTTTTGATGATTTTAATATCCTAAAAATTGAAAATTTGTACGCCGAATCAAATTATGAAATTAAATCTTATTTAGCACAATTTGACAGTTATGATTCGATATTCGATGATTTAAAAGAGATGGCAAATATTGATTTGGATACTTTACAACCTGAAAATGTTCCACACGCGAAAACTAATTTAAACAGTCCTGATTACTTGTCTGTTAGATCAACAATTACTTCTAGTATCAATGCCAACTCACACACATCTAACAAAAACAGGCATACCATGAGATTACCGCCTTTACAAATTAACAAACTCTCAAACATGTTAAAGGAAACAGATGTTGATAATGCTGATATGTCAAAGCAAGATCGCTCTTTCAATAAAAGTGCTTTAGATGCCTTAACAGGAACATGTGCAGCTTCAGTTGCTACAGAGGGCCCACTTTCTCCAGTGACTCCAACATCACCCTTCATGGCGAGTAAAACATTGCAGTTAAATACCACAAAGAGCAAGTTAAGTGCAAATAATGAAATGAAAAGAATCTCAAAAAAGTTTACATCTTCCATTAAGTCCCCGATTGCTAATGAATTTTTTGCGAATAACAGTGGAAGTGGTGATTCAGATTCTTCGCAATCTGCTGTAAATAACGGATTAACTAGTGGTAACTCTGGGTCAAGTATTGACAGCAATTTGGTTTTTGGTAATTCCAATGTAAACACACTGCTTCCAACTGCTTTAACTAGACGAGCATCTAAAAGAATATCGAGAAGATTGTCATTAAGATTTTCTTCTTCTATGAAATCTCCAATCTCTGAAAGTTTTGATTCTTCCACTAACGGTATTCACAGTTTTTTGGATCATTCTAATACTAGCAGTACTAGCACTAAACTACATACGCTCGAAAAGCCGCAAGAGCTGAAAGTCGAGGAAATTGAAGAAGATGATGATTTAAATCTTGATGATGACGGTTGGGGCTCCATGGATGATGATTTAGATATCGAAGAGGAACCAGTGTTTGCGAAACCTGCTACAACTACGGCCGAAAGGTCAGCAAATGAAGAATCGAGTAAAGAAGAATCTACTTTCAATAGCATTGATGAAGAACTTGATGACTGGGGTTGGGGAGACGATGATGAGCTTGGTGATCTTGATGAAGAAGAAGAAATTAATCAAGATACTCATAGTGATAATAACAAAACTGAAAAACCTTTTACTTTGAGTGATATTCCTGAGAATTACAAATGTACTGCAATTCCTGAAGTTATATGTGATATTGTCATTCAATTTATCAAAGACATTTACAAATATGATTGTTTGAATAGTTTTGAAATGGCAGAACTAATTATCCAACTAGTGGATGTTTTTTATGTAATCGGTGGATATTCGAAATATGAGTCCAAATTTTTATTTTACAATGACATTTATTACTTGAATATGCAGATAAGAAAGTTTTTGATTATAAAGAATATCAAAATTAATTATGCTTACAATACAAAAATAGAAAATTACTTGACTAATACGATAAATTTGGAGAAGATCCAATTTTTGAAAATTTATAAGAAATTCAACAACTTCAATCATTTGATAAACAATAATAATAATAATGAAATTATTCACGATAAAAATATTTCTATTTTGAATCAATTAGAATTCAAATTCAAAGAATTTTTTTTTAGTGGTGGATTCCAAGAGCTTTTACCAAGTTTAAAGAATATTATCATCATTAATTTTTTGAATGAATTTTACCAATTGATTATCAATGATATATTAGAACTTAAATTAATTTCAGAATTGGCGTCTATTGAGTTAGATAAGGTAATTACCAAAATGTTAAGCCTAATCGATATTTTTTCCTATGAGAAATTAATCAAATATTTGAAATCCAAGATTTTCAATTTCAACAAATTGAAGAATTTCCAGTTAATTGTGAAAAGTCATTTAAGTTCAATTATGGAATCTTTTTATAATGGTGAGTTTTACAACGTGGAAACCAATGAATTGATCAATTTAATCACCGCATTGTTTGTAGATAGTGATATCAGAAGAAACGCTATCAAAGAAATAGTGGAAATCAGAAGTATAGATGTTTGATGTGGTTTACATAAGATTTGTGTATAAAATCCAAGATTAATAGAACTGAAATTTTGTAGTATGCAATAAAGAGAAACCAAAATGTAAATTTTTCTATAAAAAACAATGATAAAGAACAAAATGGTGACTTTTTTTATATTTAAGAAAAAAAAAACTAAAAATTAAAATAATGTAAATTGGTTGTCTATAAACTATTTTTAGTATTTTCACGCATCTAGTAATAATAACTGCTATAATGTTTGTGCTGCGTTTTTTTGTTTAAAAATCAGAGTTATTCTGATTCAGATCAATTGAGTGAATATTTGCTAAAAAAAAAGCTTCAAAATTTTGCTCATGCCTAAACAAAGCATTTACGAGTTTATTCACTACTGAAAAATCCATCTTTTTGTAAATTTCGGGTTGTCAAATCAACCAATTCTGCATGCTGTATTTTTTGATTTTTTCTTGACAAGTCAACAGGATCCTGTTGAATGAAAATCACATTATCATGCTTTTTTTGAATGATAATATTTTCCTATTTTCATTTTTATTTTTTTTATTTTGGATAACATTGGTAGCACAAGATTTGCATTCAAGCGGGTCCAAGGAAAGTCCGGCGTGATGTTTCCAACTTTCTATTATATTGCTTATAGATATAGTTGTTTTAAAATGTGAAATACCAATATTTTTAAGCAATTGCACTGCGAAATAGGCATCATACAATATTGGTTGAGAAATGTTCTGGATGTTTGTTAAAAACTCGCATGTGTTCTAATATGGCTCTTGCGTCGGCGTCACAACCTTCAAACGTGGCAAATGTTTTTGCCACGTTGAATGATTTATCCATATTTTTAAAATTGCAAAATGAGATGCCCGGCAAGTTTTTTTCCCAAGAACAGTTGCAAAGTATTATTGTACCTTATAAAGTATTTACTGTTTTGTCTGACAACTCTGGATTCTAGACCGGAACGATGCTATCTAATAATGCATTCCGAGTTTAACAAGAATTTGCAGAAGAGCAGCCTGGCTGAACACCATTTTTAGAAAGTTTAAAAGGTTTAAAGCACCGGGGCTTTCAGCACAATTGACAATCTGCAAATGAGCATCGTTCAGCGTCTTTTCCACTTGATCCGCAACAGCGAACGATAGTCTTTCATCTGGAAAAGATAAAAGCGCTTCATTTAGTGCAACAGCCATTCCAATTTTTTCTAAAAAAAAAGAAAGGCAAAATTTCGGCTTTCCAATAAAATTTATGGTTGAATAGATAACTGCCAGTCTATTGCAAAGTAGAAAAAAAAACAAAAAAAAAAAACAAAATTCCGAGGATTTAAACATCTATTTATAGATACGTTCCTAAATTAGACTTTGACACTTCTATTATCTGTTTTTTTTGTTCTAAGTTGAAAAGAAAAGGAAAAAATAGATATGGCACATAGCCGTTTTGTGTCTGACACATTTTGTTTGCAGTCATTAAGTAATTTCCGGTAATTTTGCAAATTGCGCGTAGAAAAGAAACAGAAACTTGCAAAAAAATATATATATACAAATCACATGATACACGTGACTCAAAAATTTGGTAGCTATATTTTTAATTTTTTTTTTTTTTTTTTTTATTTTTATTTTTTCCCAGCCAATATTCTTTTTAGCTTTCTACGCTCTAAGTTTTTCAGCCAGTAAAATTTTTTTTCTCTCTTTCTTTTCTCAGATAAATTTTTTTCGCTTTTTACGATGAAATTTTTTTTTTTTTTACATGTGTTATTCTGGGTTGGATCCAAAAACGTAGCTAACATTAACGGTGTTTAAAAGAGGAAAAAAAAAAAAAATCAAGAAAGTTACTGTGAAAAGCAAGAGGAATAAATTTTATTTTTTGCCGAGTCCCCTTTTCATTTATATATTTCTCTCATCATTACTTTTTTTTTTTTTCACTATTATTATATTTTTGTATTAACTTTTTTTTTTTGGTATTTTTGTCCTTTTTCCTTTTCACTTTTTCTTTTTGCTTTCTTCTCGAGTTTTCCTATTGTCTCTTTTTTTTTTTTTGGTTTTTGTTTCCAGTATCTCCTCTCTCCAAATCAAGCTTTATTGTATCCTGATCATCGAGATGTCATCATTCACTGAGTTGCTACAGACTAGTAGGCCAACTGTCGAGTACCCTTTTGGTATTCACTTGTGGCCGATCTTCGACTATGTTTTCCACTTAGCTTTTGGCTACCATGCTGATGAATTCCGTTTCACCGAGGACACCTTTTTGGGAAACGGCTACCATGCCGTCGGTGTCATTGTTGGTTACTACGTTATCATCCTTGGCTACCCAGTTATCAGAGACTGTTTAGGAATCAGAGCCTTCAAGTTGTCTTTCTTGTTCCAGATTCACAACTTAGTTCTTTCTGGTTTGTCTTTGGTCTTGTTGGTTTTGATCATTGAACAAGTTCTTGCCAAGTTCTTCTACAACGGCTTCTTTTACGCTGTTTGCTCCAAGGACATGTTTACTGACAAGCTTGTCATTTTGTACTACATCACTTACTTGACCAAATTCGTTGAATTGATTGACACCATCTTCCTTGTTTTGAAGAAGAAGAAGCTTCTTTTCCTTCACACCTACCACCACGGTGCCACCGCTCTTTTATGCTGGTCCCAATTAGTTGGTAAAACATCCGTGGAATGGGTTCCAATCAGTTTGAACTTGTTTGTCCACGTCATCATGTACTTCTACTATTTCTTATCCTCCAGAGGTATTCGTGTCTGGTGGAAGAAATACATTACCATCGTCCAAATTCTTCAATTCGTCATTGACTTATTTGTTGTTTATTTTGCTCTTTACCAATACTACGTTCACAAATACATGCCATGGCTTCCACACTACGGTAACTGTTATGGTGTTGAGTGGGCTGCTTGGACTGGTTGTGGTATCTTGTCCAGTTACTTGTTCTTGTTCATTAGTTTCTACATCGCAAGTTACAAGATTGGTTCAAAGAAGGCCCCAGTTGCTAAAGAAGTCGAATCCAAGGGTGTGGAATCCGCTGGCAAATCTACCGGAGTTTCTTCTTCTTCTTCCAACACCATCAAATCTAGATCTAGAAAGGCTTAAACAAATAATTTACTTCGGTCAACATTAAGCATCTTATGTACCATCATTACTATAATATATAATAATAATACTTAACAAATAATAAATATAAAACTCGAATTTATGATGTAGCAGGTTCGTTTTATCAGAGTATTGTGAAAATTGATAAATATAAATATATATATATATATGTGTAAATGCAATTTGTCTGAATAATTTTTGACAAATCGCGCGCTATACGCGTTCAAAAATTGATTAACCAATAAGAAGTACGCATCGCTAATTTTTTTTTATGAGGGAATCTTTCGTTTTTTTTGTTTTCTTTGATATTTTTTTTTTGTTTTCCTTTTCTTTGATAGCAAAATTATAGCAATGAAAGATCGTACCTACAGCCACATGGTTTTATTTGCAACGATTCAAAGATAAGCTAACAGTAGAAATATTTGAATACTTATAGATCAGTGTGAAACCAAAATGATAGTAACTACGGTTGAACAACTCTCCAAGCTTAATAGCATTATCTCTTGTACAATTTGCAAAGAAGTCTTCCGCGCACCTGTTATAACTTCTACTTGCCATCATGTATTTTGCTCAGTTTGTATAAGGAGATCATTAAATCAAGGCTTAAAATATTGTCCAATCTGCAATACTGCATTGTTTGAGCCTAATCTAAATAAATGCACCATTGTGGAGGATATGGCCCTTTGGTTTTCTGATTGGATCTTGTATAACAAAGATCAAAATCAGCAACAGGTCATGAACCAACAGCAGGTTGCGTTCAATGAACATGAGAATAATACAATTCGCAACGATAAAGATGACTCCAGGATACTGACCGTACAGAATGAATTAAATGCGGAACAGCATGTAGAACATAAATCTTTCAGTAATGATCTAGAAACCAACTCAATATCAGGAAGATATTACTACATTTCTAGAAAACTCACGGATCCAAAAAGAAGCAATAATAGCAAATTTAGTACATCTCCTTTAGAAGCAAAGAAAACTATAACGGGATTACTCCAAAACAAGAAATCACGAATAAGTGACAAAGATTCCAAATCAGTAACAGAAAATAGTAATACGATCAAAGTAATAGAAAATGATGAAAATCGTAGTGATGATGAGGTTGTAGTAATAGATTTAGCTGAGGAAGTGGATAATAACAGTTCACAGATTGATGGTAGTTCAATACATGAAATCAATATTATCAATGAAACAAGTTCGCTAGCAGAAAATGAAATCATTGAAATATCTTCTCAGGAGCAATTGAATAGCGATAACTTGGAATCGAATAAAAGAAGAAAGCTTAATGGCTTTCTCAAAGATCAGAATTTGGAAAATGTTGCACCATCTTTTGAAGTTATAGGAAATAGAGAAGAGGCTCATGATGATCGCCAGGATCTAGCTTCTACAAAAAATGCTACTGATACCACTAAAGAAGTCAGCGACAATAATATAAGTAATCAATTTCATAAATCCGTTGAAGAATCAAGTTCGCATGCTGAGAATTTTCCAGATTATAGGGAATCTGATAATGATAAGCATAAACTGGATAATATTTTGCATAACACTGATTTCACAGAAAAGAAACAGCAGCAAGATAATCATATTCAGAGTGAAATTGATACTACTGATTCAAACAAAGAGATGCAAGATCAGTTAGCGGAAGAGAATAATATATTATCAGGTATACGCGTGATCAAGGTTGCAGAGGGCATCAACAATCACCATCTGATTATGAACAAACAAAACAAAATACCGAAAATTGATTTGTCTAAGTTAAACGTATCTAAAATGAAGGAGAAGTTCAAACAATATCATGTTCCTTTACCATCTAAATATCCTGACTTTTCAAAGTTAAAAACAAATACCACTACAATGAAAGAGCAAAAATATCTACAAAATTACTTTAATCAGTATTATATATTGTGGAATTCTAATTTAGATACAGAATTCCAAATATCAAAGGCAGAAATCACAACCCAAATGAAAGAGTGGGAGCGCATCCAAATTTTACAAGAGCATAATAGCGCGATGAAAAGAGATTTTTCAGAAATTAAAAAAGTCGACCCTTCAGCTTGGATTATTAAATATAAAGATGAATTTCGAGAATTGATACTGATAGCAAAATCGTCTAAAGTAATGCATGTTGAAGACAGGCACGAGAGTGAATCAATAGCCTAGTATTTAAGGATACATTTAAAGATACTCTTATCTTTTTTTTTTATCTTGATGATTAAAGTTTCTTAAGAAGCATTTTTTCAGTTGAAGGTAAACTTTCTTCTGTTTTTCTTGCTCAATTTTTTTCATATGATTGAGCAAAAACGGGAATTTTTTTTGTCCCATGATTCAATGCATTCATTCTCTTTAGATAAACGGCATGTTGAAAATTCATGCAGCAACCCGCCCGTAAATAAATTTCCTTATTTTGAAGGAGAATGAGTCGTTATTGTTATCTTTTTTTTTTTTTTCTTTTCAAAAAACCTTATCCACGTGTGGATAGCAGTCATTACTGATTTATCCGTAATATTAATAATGGAAACAATTTTACTGGTTATTTATAGAAAATGACCTCATTTATAGCGATTAGAATTGTCATTCGACAATCCACGGATGTTCAAAACAGATTGTAATTGATATCAAGTATTAAATGTTTTTTGAACTTATATAAATGTTTATGATTCCACTTCTTTCCGCCTTATAAAATGGGTTTATTTTGTTTATTGAAATTACGTTCCTACTGGAAGAGAAATTAATAATCAAGACAATAGTAATAGCGATTTGACAAAAATGCTATTCAAATATTGCATATATTTGATTGTATCCTATTTAGTGGTCGCAGTGGCGCAGCCATATGCAATCCCAAAGTACGCCAATGAAGACTACAGTCTTTCAAACTCAGACATGATTACGATTAAAAATTATGTTTCACAATTAAATCAAATTACGAATGATCAGAGTATTGATTCATGTTTGAGATGCAAAAAAGAATTAGCTTTCGGTCAAAATATGATAAAATACAATGATTATGAGCTTGTTCCTAAAGTTTTTGAAAACTGGTGCAAGGAAAACAAGATAGGTGACGAAAGCAATTGTAAAACTTATTATGGAAGAATAACAGTTAACCAAACCACAATGGGAACAGATTTCGCAAACTTGTTGACCTTGATGAACGTTGATAGTATAGATTCCCAATACTATTGTTTTTACAAAAGAAGTAAAGCATGCCAGAAACCCGAAACACCAGATATTGATTTAGCTGAATGGTTACCTTCAAAACCCAATGGGACAACTATACCTGAAGACTCAGGAGAAACTTTTAATGTTTTACACATTAGCGATTACCATTTGGAAAAACATTTCGAAGTAGGCTCTGAAGCTAATTGCACCAATAATGGTATGTGCTGTACCCCACATAGTAAAAATTCGGAATCTCCAGATGAAAAAACTTTAAATGAAAATAAATATTTGTATTCTGCTGTGTTTGAAGGAAGTCATTATCAAGATTTAGAATTCCTGCTTGGAAATAAAGTGAGTTTTAACTTTAGTAATGATAAGTGGATTCCAAGTACTCAATTTGGTCATTACAATTGTGATTCTTCAGAGCTACTTGTCAACAGCTCTTTAAAATCTATGAGTGATTATCAAATAGAAAATGATTTAAATTTTGAGTTTGCTATTTTCACCGGTGATTTAGTTGATCACGAAGAAAATAAGTACACATCTCTCGATGATGTGATATATGAAGAAACACAGTCGTTCAAAGATACCAAGGCATTTCTTGGAGATATCCCTGTTTTTTCTGTAATGGGAAATCACGATAGTTTTCCATATGGCCAGATTGCTCAAGAGGCATCTGGATTTCAAAATAAGTATGACTGGAATGCAGAATTGATGGCTGAGCTATGGGAGGATGCAGGTTGGATTGACCAAGAAACAGCAGCTGAAGTGAAAAGCCACTATTGCGGATATTCTACCACTACAAAAAGGGGCTTAAAAATTATTGCTATAAACTCTAATACTTATTATCAAAAAAATCTATATTCCTATTGGAATATGACAGACCCAGATACATTTGGTACGTTGAGATGGTTAATAAATGAGCTTGCTGAAAGTGAAAAGAAAAACGAAAGAGTTTGGATTATGTCACATATTCCTTTTATTGATTATGACACATTACCAATCCCGGCAAAATTGTACGTTGAAATTATTAAAAGATTTTCTCCTAGTACGATTGCAGGTATTTTCTTTGGCCATACTCACCAAGATCAATTCTCAGTGTTATATGCGGGTCCAGGTGAAGAAGTGGGAGACGAAATTAACTTTCTGTGGATTGCTCAATCTATCACTCCAATAAATCAACACAATCCTGGCTGGAGGTATTACGAAGTTGATAGTAATTCATTTAACATTATGAACTCATTCAATTTTTTTACCAGATTGAACTCTACCTTTGATAACTCACAAGAACCAAAGTGGGAATACTTATATAGTGCAAGAGACTCTTATAATATGGAATGGTGGCCCAAAGAAGCACCCTTGAATGCTACTTTTTGGTCGTATGTTTCCAAGCAAATTCAGAACACTACAGGTAGTGTTGCTCAAGAGTATGGAATTAACTTAGTTAGAGACTCGCCATACAACCCAGACTGTAGTAAGGGCAGCTGCTACTTTTACTACTGCTATACATCTTCCTTTACATATGATGACTATTATAAATGCCTTGATGGTAAAGTTCCTTATTAGAGTGCCTTAATAGCATGCATTCATAACTTCAATTCATTTTTTGTATATATTATTAATTGTGATTCCCTTTTTTTTCTTCTTTTATTTTTGTATTTGTTTCTATAATATCATATTTTTGCTTAATTTCATTAATTGAAAATTATAGATTTTATGTAAAATTCAAAAAATACATATGCTGAAAACATAATGAAAGATGCTCTATTACTAAATATGGTATATGCATGTTGATGTATAGAAGTGCTTTATTTTCCAATACGTGCGCGTTTTTTTATTAATATCATTTAATCTGCAGCATGGTCGAATAGGGGTAATACTGACTTTCGTTCGAGCAAATTTATAAATCGTGGATAGCTAGTATAATTCTTCTGAAAATTTTCATGAAAGGATGATCTAAACTAAAAAGTTTATCATTTTTTCAACTTTTCTACTTTTTTTTGAATCTTGATGTCAGATTTATTTCAATTTTCAGAAATAGTTTCAATACTAAAAAGTTTAGAGACCTAATACTGTTTTTTGAAATTAGGATAATGCGTAAGGTTTTACTAATAAGTATCTTCTTTTTGGCCCTCCAAAGGTTTGTTGTGGCTAGCTCGAAAAAAAGGTCTACAGCCAAATCAGGAAATAGTTATGTCAAATTAGGCTTTGATGTTCACGAGGAAATTGTTTTGTCAGATGGTTCAAATAAGCTTGTGAAACGGTCAGAGATACTAAAAAATCCCCACTATTATGAAAATATACGAACTAAGCGGGAGTACAGAAAACAACAATATTCCAATGATACTTCTGAAATCCCAATAAAAAATAACATAACATTAGCGTACATGCTAGACATAACTTTAGGTGTTCCAAGACAAACATTCACCGTTCAATTGGATACAGGATCATCAGACTTGTGGGTTTATTCAAGTTCCAACCCATTTTGCGACTCAATTAATTGCTCGGAGTTAGGTGTTTATAACAGTATATATTCTAACACTTCAGCATATCATGGCGAACCATTTGAAATAACGTATGAAGATAACACATTTGCAGAAGGTGCAGTATACCAAGATGTTTTAACCGTGGGTAGCTACACATTAAATGATTTTAAGTTCGGTGTTGCAAATGTGTCTAACTCTAGTTCTATGGTTTTAGGGATTGGATTACAAAATTTGGAATCATTTTCGGAACAATACGATAATTTTCCATTAAGATTATACAAAGATGGATATATCGAGAGACCAGTTTATTCTTTGTATTTGGATGGCCTTAATGCCACATCTGGAATCTTTCTTGCCGGTGCTGTTGACACAAGTAAGTTTGAGGATCAATTATTTATATGCCCATTGGTAAATTTAGGACAAAAAGAACCAAGCGCTTTTTACGTTACATCCAACGGAATAAATATCACGAGTAGCAACACGAATGAAACAAATTTCAATCTTGCAATAGCGAAACACCCTTTAATTTTTGACTCAGGATCGTCTGACTTGAATTTACCAGATCCAGTATTTGCAAGTTTAGGCACTGCATTTTCCGGTATCAGCTTCATCTCAGGTATCGGCCAGTATGTAGCTGAATGTTCTACATTAGATCGTTATACTTTAACAATGGATATTTGTGGCAACAAGTTTGATATTCCATTGAGTTTTTTGGGCATGAGGATTCTGCAAATTGACCAGTTGAGGTTATCTGATTTTGACTCTTCAACGGATTTTCTCAAAACAGGCGACTATTGTGCTTTACAGGTAGGTGCTAGTGGAGACAACACGATTGTTGCCGGTGACACTTTGATGAGATATTTCTATGTTTATTATGATGTTGCAAGAAATGTTGTTGGAGTAGCTAAAGCAAACCTTGACAGTCTGGACTCAGAAAATATTGTTCCAGTAACAGGTGATCTTCCCACATCTGCAACCACTGCTCAGCTGTCAGCAGAAACCTATGAAGGTACTCGTTTCACACCTGCAAATTCTGATGGTTCCGAAGCTGGGCCATCTAAGTCTGCGCCGTCGGGTAGAAAAGGTTTAACATCCTCTTCTTCGACCTTAATTAAGCGCAGCAACTTTTACATTGCATTTCCTCTTATAGCAAGTATCTACTTTATATTTATTTGAACTTTCGACTATTTTTTCTGATCAATATTTTGCATTGTCATTTCAAATTTATAATTCTTTCATGCTATTACGAATTTTACGATTTCCCAATTTGGGCTTTTCTATTCTATCATTTTATTAATTTATTCTATTGCTTCTTATACATTATCTTTCAAATATTTTTCATCTCTAAAATATCTATTATTTATCTTTTAGAATTTAAAAAAGTTTGATTATGAGTTAAATACCTCTACATATACTGTCAGATTCGTGTATCTCTTTCATAATGGAAATGTGCTATATTTAAAAAGGCCTATTGCATGTTAAAATTTGCTAAGTTTATGAGAACGGCTGCATGCCAGATTATTTTATATGACCCCTTAAAAAATTACACTAAGAAGCGAACTTTATTATTACCAAGCGAAAATATATGGGGCATGAAAAAGTAAGATTCGCACAAAAAAATGGATACATATTATTTGGTGGGTCTTTAGAGCCAACTGTTTTAATATTTATAGTGACAAGGATTCTGTGAATTAAATTGAAATCAGGAAACGTTTCTCATCCTTTTCTTTTCTTTTATTTGATAATTTGATAATATTTTGTTTAACATTAAAATTAGAACAAAATATAAGTTATCTCAGATGAGGTATTTAGTCAGAGTGATTCTCACGGCCTTAATGGCTAGTATTTCAAGATGTGCTCCCCAAGAAATACCAAAATACCTCAAGTTGGGATTTGACGTTGCAGAAAGATTCATAGACCCCCATGATCCTATGAGATTAGTCAAACGTTCAGAGATTATGGAATATCCAGAAAGTTTTAGTAACGGTAGGTATTGGAAAAAACGTGCAACTGGTAGGTCTTTGAAGAAACGTGCAACTGATAGTGATATTTCGTTGGAGAATTCTGCAGATGTCGTTTATTTGATGACTTTCTATATGGGCACACCGTTAAAAGAATTTCGCGGCCAGTTGGACACAGGATCTTCGGATCTTTGGTTGTACTCCAAAATCAATGAAGCTTGCGATTCCATGAGCTGTTCGTACTATGGCAAATATGACCCAAACGAGTCGCTGACATTTAAGGATACTGAAACCAATTTCCGTATTCAATACTTAGATGACACACAAGCTCAAGGTCCGGTATACGAAGATTTTATGACAGTAGGAAATAACTCTTTCGAGTTTCAAAAGTTCACTTTTGGATTAGGCACCGAGGCAAATTCATCCACCCCTGTATTTGGCATCGGCTTACAAAATTGCGAATCCTTCGACGTTGATTATTCCAATTTTCCAATGAGACTCTATCAAGATGGATATATTAACAGGGTATCGTATTCATTATTTTTGGACAGTAGTAATAGTACATCAGGTACATTTTTAGCTGGCGCTGTTGATACCGGGCAATTTGATGATTACCTTACCATGTGTCCTATTATTTCGGTAGGCGAGGGCACTCCATCGGCTTTCTATATTACATCCAACGGCATGCTGATTGTTTCAAATAGTCTGTCTCTGGGTAGTTCTGATGATGATTCGGACTATAGCACTAGTTATATCACTACGCTCAGACATCCTATCTTATTGGATTCAGGTACTTCTTTTTTACTTGTCACTGAGACAATGTATGATAATATTGGTGCAGCCGTTCCAGATATTACCAATGACGATAGTCTCGGATACCATGGACAGTGTACATCGTTTGAAAACAAAGATCTCCATGTTGACTTTTGTGGTGAAACAATTTCTGTTCCTTTAGAATTTTTAGCTTTAACAGCTGAAGAAGGTTACAAGAAAGGCCTCTTTGGCTTATCGAAGAAAGATTTGAATAGTTTGGAGGGTGAATGTATTTTATTGATTTCATCAACACCAGGCACCGAAATCATTGCTGGGGATGCTCTAATGAGATATTTATATGTCTATTTCGATTTGGATACATTGGAATTAGGCATAGGTAGAGCCAATTTTAATACAGAATCTGAAGATATTGTCATGGTAGAATCAGGAACTGCTTTTCCAACTAGTGCAACATCAGGATCATTATATACTGCTACTTATGCAGGAGATTTGAATACCCCAAGTCCAAGCGATGGAACGGAAACAACACTTAGTCTGTTACAAGATAGTACTGCTACTCAAACTACTGATGATGCAGACGATGCGGCACCCAAAAATAAAAATGAAAATGATGTGTCTTCAGTAGTTTCATTATCCTCTAGTGCTGTTCCATCTATTGGTTATAGTAATTCTTCTTTGGGTGTCGGCTCTCATAGTCATGACTCTTTAGGAATTTATAGCTACTTTTGCTTATTCCTTTTGGCGCTAATATCCATTTTGTAGTTTAAAAAAAATCTGCTTGCTCATTCTTTATTTTCATTTCTAAAGTGATTTTTTTAATTCTTTGGTGTGATGCTATTTCTTTCTTGTCTTCTTTTTTTATTGCCTTTATGTTCTACCTTGCCTTTATAAATAAATACACATAAACCTACTTCAGTTTACTTATACTAATTAATAATATTTTTTGCAACCATGTGGGTAGTTACGTATTAATTTTAAGGATCATCAGGTAGTACACTATTATCGGACGAAAACAAGCAGCTCAAGAATAAGGAGAAAGGATTATATGATTGGCATCATTGATTCATTTTTTTATTTTAGCAAAAGATTGAGAAATCAAAGAAACAAGTTTTAAATGTATTCAATAAAGCCTAGCTTTCTCAATCGCAGCAGGCTTTGACTTTGCAAAGCCTGAAGACTACTCTTTTCTCAAAAGGCATTTGCCAAAAAGAAATTCCTTCATTTAATTTTTAGTCCTAGAAAAACATTTATCAGTAAAAAATAGAAATAAAATGTATTTATTAATAAAATTATGTATTGAATATTACTCATGTAGGTATTCAAAATTAAACTACATTTTTCTTACTGAGATTATCAAATCTGGAATATGTGTAGCCAATAAAGGGCAAATCACCCAAACCATCATCCAGTAAGCCGCCACCATTAGTGCCACTGCCATTATTATCAGGACTGTTCAAGAATGGAGATTCTGGCATTTGTTCTAATTCATCTATAGGGAAGAATCTTGTGTCTGTCATACTGGTTAATCTAGGAACAAAAGGCGCCTGAATTTGTCGTATACTATTCCAATCCACACCTCTGAAAAATGCATGATTTTTAATCTCCTGAGCACCACACGGGCCACCAATTCTGCTTCTAGAATCGCAAAGAAATCTTTTGATGAGATCTTCTGATTGCATACTAAGATGAACATCATCTGGAAATTCTAAAGAGTGGCGCCAGTTTACAATTTTCATATATGTCTCTTGATTTGTATCTGAGCAAAAAGGTGGGTATCCGATTAAACATTCGTACATGATAGCACCAAGAGACCACCAGTCACATTCATGACCATACCCTTCATTTGTAAATACTTCTGGAGCAATATAGTTCGGAGTACCAACGGTGGAATACGCAAGCATTCTTCTTTTCGATTTTCTCCATGTTTGAATTCTTTCATTGTTTGACATAGTAAGTTGAATAGAATCAACTATAGTTGTATTTCTCTTGTTTTTATTATTGAATGCACTGCTGGTGTTTATATTCATACCCTTTTCAAGAAGTTTTCTATAGTAGTTCGCATCATGTGTCTTATGAAAACCCGTAGCCAAACCAAAATCAGAGAGTTTGATATGACCGTCACTGCCAATCAAAATATTATCAGGCTTTATATCTCTATGAATGTAGCCTAGTTTATGAACTTCATCAATAGCCAAAACACATTCAGCCATGTAAAACTTAGTAATATCCTCGGTAAATGTATTTAAACGGATTAATAATGTCATTAAATCACCACCTGGTAAGAATTCCATTATTAAATAAAGGTATTTTGCATCTTGGAAGGAATAATGTAATGCTACAACCCAAGGCGTATCGCTCTGAGCTAAGATATCTCTTTCTGCCTTAATATGCGCTAATTCATTTCTTTTGAACATTTCTGATTTAAGCAATGTCTTCATCGCGAATACTTTCCCATTATCTTTTTTTTGCACCAATTTAACTTCACCAAAAGCCCCCTTACCAATGATTTGAACAGTGTGAAAGTCGGCGGCTGTTAATTTTGTTCTCTTTAGCCTGAAAAATTGAGTTTGTCTGAGAATGAACTTTTGCTTATATCTATTTTTCAATTCATTTGAACCTGTTTGTGTTTCTAGTGTAGACTCAAGTTGTTCAATAGTTCTCCTTACCTCTCTTGCATCCTCTGCCTTTTTCTTGTAATAGTTCTCAATCTTCAAAGTGAGAGCAGAGGTTCTGTTCCTGATATTGGTCGGAAACAAGTCTGGGCGTCGTTCAAACTTGACGTAAAGACTGGAATAGTATTGACTTTTTGCTACTGGATCAGTGAACTGAGGCATCGACATTTTTCTTCTTACCTTGCTAGATATATATATATATACTGATTCAAAATATTAAAGTTATAAAAACTGAAAAGATATATATTCTGCAAAGATTAGAAGAACTTTTTATAAAAAATGGTGAGAAATACGATAATTAATAGCTCCTTCTTTGATGGATCTACACTTTTATCTTAAATATATACTGTTTCTACTTCAAAAATTCTAAAAAGTATTAGTTATGCACGACAACATATTCAGATTGAAACACCGTGTACAAAAAAAAAAAAGATCTGATTAAAAGGAAAAAATTCCAAGAAACCTAAAACTTTGGAAAACTACAAACCATAAAAAAAAGAGATGTCACGTGCTACTATATCATAGGCTCACAACCAAACATAGATACATAACCATGAATTGGGTAGCCAGCGCTTCTGTGCAATTAATCTGAAAATTGATAATCGATTGAATATTACAAAAAAAGAATACATTCTATCTAAACAATGAAATATATTACCGTAATCATTTATCAAGAAAGTCAATATTTGCTGGAAGTAAATATTATCACGAGGATATATCACCAGAAATTTTGTCTACTGTTACAAAAAGTTATACTTGCTAATAGGTGGACTCACAAGGTCTAATTTGAAATAAAACAGACACTATCGATAAACTAAACCATTAGACATAAAAGGGAGAACGAGAACAATAAGAATGAGTAACGTTCCTTCCACTAGTAGTATTGTAAATACTGCTGTCATACCACAAAACAACTCTCTTATTAATGGCTCAGCTGCTAAGCAGTTCTCTGATTCTGCTCAGCCTGCATCGTCAAGTCATCCAAATTTGGCTCAAAAGACTTTACCACAACAAGTGCCGCAGCTGCAATCACAAGCCCACCAAGTGCAACAGCTTAAATTAACCCCACAACAAATTCAACAGCTACAAAAACAGCAGTATGAAAAAATGCAAATTCAAAAATACCCGGTGGAATGGCAACGTGAATTAGTCAGCTATATCGATAAGTGTCGTAAAGCTACTTCAGATGCTGAACGTAAACAGCTATTCTCCACTTTGAATTTCAATACTAGTTCACGAGCTATATTGGAAAAATATTCCACGTATCCACCTTCCATGGAGCTTCACATTTTTACAAATCACTACCGTTTCGGAAGTCAAGAAGGTATGATAGATAAAGATGATCCTATGATTAGAGATTTCTTGATTCATGTCGCAAGAGAAGAGATTCCTCCATCCATGATTGAAATTTTATTCGATAGTAATATAAAGTTGTATGAAGGCTGTGTTATTTTAAAGATAACAGACCATAGAGCTAGTAGAAATCTGCCAGTAGTTGATTCTAGTAATGGTGGCTCCAATCTTTCTAAGTCCTACAACGCTATTTTGAAGCCTTCACCATTGACTTTTTACCATGATTTACTATATTTATCTGATAAACAGAATGGTATCCACATGTCTATGGACAGAATATTTTTGGAGCTTGAAGCAAAGCTACTCCCAATTCTCAAGCCGAAGTTGGATCTCTCAGTACCTTTGAATCCATATCAGAATTCGCAGATTTATAAGGTGAACCGATCACTGTTTCCTCAGATAATAAAAAATAAATATGAAAATGAAGAAGAGCAAACGATTATTGTACATGATCATAGAGATGAAGAACCGAATGCTGCAAGAAAGAAACTTCATGAGCATTTCGGTAAACATAATAGCACGGAAATGGATGAATTCATGTCGTCATTAGCTAATTTCAAACATAATAATAATAATAAATTTGCAAGATTGAGATTAGTTGAAAATTTTAGAAAAAATATGGCTGCTAGCTCATCATCTTCATTGGCTTCTTCATATCCTATTCTTGCATCCAAGAAAGCAACTAATACAACCACAGCACAGAATATCAGACAACCGCAACCAGGGAACAGCTCTGCTTCGATACGAAAATCTTCATCAAGTCATTCTAGTAAAAAATTAAATTCAGCTGTATCTCCTACAATTACTACAAATTCTCTTCCACAAAGTAAATCAGGTAAATCAACAGCTCCCCCAACACCTACTGTGGCATCTGCATCTACTTCAGGAACATCTAAGAAGAAAAGCTTGAACCGTCAAAACAGTGTTAGCGGTGGTAGCTCAGGAAGAAAGAATGTTGCTGGTAAAACACTTCCTGGCCAATTCAATTCTAATGCTATTTCTAATGGTGGCTCAGCAGCATCATCTCCAAAAGTTACTAAGCCACAAACAAAGAAGAGAACGTATAATACGAAGAAGAAGAGAGAGGCTGCTGAAAGATTAGCAAAGGAACAAGAAGCTGCTGCTGCAGTAGTAGCAGCGGCTAACAGGGGCGCATTACAGATGGCTAATACAGGTGCAACCGGTAGTGGTAATACAAAACTGAATGCAAAAGTTAATTCGAGGACAATTAAAAATGATAAACAACAAATGGCAGCAAAGATTCAGCAACAGCAGAAATTGATACAGATGCAGAAACAGCAAGCAGCTATGCTCATGGCTCAGAAACAACAAAACAAATCTATTATGACTTCTCCTTCAGGAAATATTACTGGTAATAATCCTCAGATACCATTTACAAGTTCTGCATCTATGTCAAACACTGCTGATGGAAATAGTACTAATACTAATTCTGATAATAATGCGACTCCTAATAGTAATATAGTCAACATGACCGGTATTGATATGAGTAATTTTGAAACAGCGTTCAATACTATGATGAATAATAATAATAATAACAATAGTAACAGTAGTAGCAACGGCAACAATAACAACCACAACAACAACAGCAATAGTAGTAATAATAATAATAATAATAATAATAATAATAATAATAATAATAATAACAATAATAGTAACAAGGCAGGGTTTGATATGAATTTTTTAAATAACATGAATTTCGATTCTTTGGGCAATATAAATTAAAAACTTAATTTATTGTTTATATTTGATATTCGATTATAAAGGCGTACCACTTATATTGACTGTTCAATAGAAAAATCATTGCATTACCACTTTATTTTATTTTTTTATTTTTTTGACTAGGTAACATAGTGATTGATACTAAGTAATCAAGAACTAATTTCGACAAGTTCTAACTCTTTTTACAAACCAAAATATTGGGAAAGCGGTAGTGCAGACTAGTAACCTCCAATATAAACAGTTTAATATTTTTTGAAGGAGATAGGCCAAAAAATTCGAGATGTTTAATTGCTGATGATGGAAAGTTCTTATAAAATTGTTATTTTTTTAAGATTCAGGGCAATTAATTTTGACTCAGTAAGGCGTACAGGTATTTGATGAGAAGATAATAATCTGTATTAGGTATCAAGGAAATAGCTAACTCTAGATTATCATGATTTTTCTTTGGATTGCAGCTGGATACTCCTGACGTTTACTTTACTATGATACATAGATGTGCTGTACATGCACTCAAACCACAAACATGATACATCAGTGTGAAGAAATTGGTACTAATCTCTCTCTCCTACACGTTCTCTCCACCCTTCTTGCAGACCCTACCCAAACTATCTCGATACTTAGAACACTATCGGAACCTTGAAAACTATTTGTGTTTTCTCGTACTTTTTGCAAGTTTGCAACATCTGCTTCTCGATAATTTATCCACATATAATAATTATCTTTCAAATTGTATGAACTTGCATCATGATATCCATGTTGGAATTTTAGCATTTGAGCATTTGTAAATTGATTTTCTTTGAAATTTTTTATGTAATCATGCTGGAGATTCTAATATCTTATAGGGTGGTTTATTTACATGCTTTGGCATCAGGCTACTAGAAGCATCGGCACCGATTTAACTGATAATTCTAATTGTTCGATAATTGATACCACAAAAATTTTATTTTATGCTGAGATTGTCTAGTTTTTAATTTATGTATTGCATTCTGCTTTTGTGTATGCCTCCTCGATGAATCTTTCCCAGAAAACTGACTTTCTGTATGAACTAAGTCGCCTCATCAGTTAGACTACCTTCAAAATAACATGAGCAGCATATAAATTTACTATTTTCTTAAAAATTTATATATCAAATTTTCACCAGCAAAGTGGCTTAATTTATTCACTTATTGATGTAGAAATCCCGATATTTCCCGACCAGGGAACAGGGTGTTACACAATTTACTTGTGGAATACGCTTTTCAATCTGAAATACAATTTGAACATTTTGAGAATGTAAACATTAAACCTATATAATTATCATATATTCGACAAATATTGAGAGCAAAACAGCCACTACTTCTGAAGCTTTTCTGCATTCTGTTGCATAATCCCATCTTTGGAGACCTCTGAATCATCTGTATTATTCATTGCACCACACGAGATACATTTGAATTTGACTTTACCTGGTAACATTCTGGGAGGAGCTAAGCCATTATTAGTAAAGCAGCTGATACATATCAAAGCATATCTCTGATTTGCACTTGTCTCATCTCTTCCCAACAAGATGTTAAGAATTCTAGCGGGATTGAAGAAACCAGTAGCATTCTCGTTATTAAAATCTTCTTCCTTGTATAAACCTTGCTGAATAAGCTTTCTTTTTCGTTTCAATTTTTCATCCTGGTTGAAGTTTTCCTCTAAGCGTTCCATTTCAACCTCATCATCGTAACTGTCAGCCTTATTGACATCTTTGGTATCTAGGCTGTAAATCTGGTTTTCATACCTATTCAAAATTTGTTGAATCTTTTCATAGTTCATCCGAAGTTTCAAGTCTTCAATTTTCGTATTGAACTGCAACTTGTCAGATCTGATTTTCTTCAAATACTTTTTGATTTCAAAGTTGTAGTAAATATTTGCAATTATAGTATAAAGAGACAAAATAACCAAGCAAGAAGCTGCTACTATCATACTATTTCTCAAATTATATCTATGCAAAATTACCATCTGATTCCTTACAAAATAGTGATAATAAATATTGGCCAAAACTATCAACAACCACAATAGATATCTGTAACGTTTCTTATATTTGTTGAAGCCTTTCTTAAATAGTACCACTTCTCTTTCATTCTTGAATATGGTTCTGTTTAATTTATCAAACGCCTTCTCGGAATTCTTGATATTCCAATCGTCTGTCGGAGATTTTTGCCAAAATCTAAACATTTTGTCTCTGATTATTTTCTTATCAACTTAATATTAACCCAATATACCAGTTTTTCAGTTATACTAACCTAATTTCTCTCAGCAATCTGTGAAATCTATCAAAATCAGATGTTTTGATTTGATTTGCTCACCAAAAAAAAAAAAAAAAAAACGCACACACAAAATGGTTGGTTAGCATCCGGGCTTTCAGCTTTTTTCCAGCGTTTTATTTTATTATTGCTTCAATACGTGTTTTCTAAGATATAAGTCACTCTGATGTAGACTAGCTTAAAGTTATCAACCACAAATTTATCAACAAATATTATCTGTTTATTGAATAAATCTGGCAAAAATAAGAAATAATTATACCGGTAGTTTTGATAAGAAGAAGAAATATTTCCTGATATTATATATATTGCCTGGTTCTTTTGTTTTGTCAGTAATTTGTATATTCAAGATATAGAAAGAAAAAAAAAAGAACAGAAAATGTCGTTCTTCCAAGCTATAAAGTCAAAAGTATCTGAATTAGGTATATTCGACCAAAACAGTAACGAGAGAAAGCCTACCAGAGATGAATTGTTTAGAAACGAGTTCAGATTACCGACCTCGCAAGATATTCAAATTGAGTCAGGCGCCGAAGTCACTTTGGTTCATCCGGAAAACCCAGACCACTCCGGTGATACTGGCCGCAATCACAATAACGACCAATATATTTATGCTAGCAGATCTGCAATGACCAGTCCTCAAACTCAGTCACATAACAACAGTGATGAATATGAGTTTTACTACTCGGGTAGATTATTCTTAACAAATCTGTATGTAGTCTTCAAAGATAACTTCAATGAAAGAGACTTCAATTTTGTTATTCATATTTCTACGATTCGAAGAGTTGAGCGATTGCCTAGTGCCAATTATGTTTTTGGGTTAATTTTGACTACTTCAGCTGGTTTGAAACTCAAAATTCAATTCATTGGTATACGATCAAACTCAGAAAATTTCTCATTATTGTTGAAGAAATCGTTAGATCTTAATATGTCCAAAGTGAAAGAACTAAAACCATTTTTGAAGACTCTACATTCTGAATATTTGATTGCGAAAAACACTCAGGGGGCAAATACCACCGATTTACAAGTACCTAATGGTGGCCTCGGCTTAATATTCAAATATCCTGGTAATGCTAAGAAATTAAGAGATAAATCTAAAATGAGGTTATGGTATGATTTTATGAAGACAAATGGTCGAAATTTGAATATCATCAAGCAAGAAATGTTTTATAAATTAACAAGAGTAGGTTTACCAAATAGATTAAGAGGTGAGCTCTGGGAGTTGAATTCAGGATCATTATATTTAAGATATGAGAATATTGGAATTTATGAAAACATTTTAAAAGCCAATGAAGGTAAATCATCCATTGCAATTGAAGAAATCGAAAAAGATTTGAATCGTTCATTGCCAGAATATGCAGCTTATCAAGATGAAGAAGGAATCTCTCGATTAAGAAGAGTTTTGACAGCATATTCTTGGAGAAATCCAGAAGTTGGATATTGTCAGGCTATGAATATTGTTGTTGCGCAGCTATTGATTTACATGAGCGAGGAACAAGCATTTTGGTGTCTTTGTCAACTCTGTGATCACTTTGTTCCAGGCTATTACTCTAAGACAATGTATGGTACATTATTGGATCAAAAAGTCTTTGAAGCGTTGGTGGAAAAAACAATGCCTATTCTTTGGGAGCATATTACGCAGCAAGACATTCAATTATCAATTGTTTCATTACCTTGGTTCTTGTCTTTATTTATCAATTCAATGCCTTTAGTTTATTCTGCTAGAATAGTGGATATTTTGTGTATGCAAGGCTCAAGAACGTTATTCCAAGTGGCATTAGCTATTTTAAAAGTCAATGGTGAAAAATTATTGAGTACAGATGATGATGGTACTTTCATTCAAATCATTAAAGATTATTTCAATACTTTAGATGAATCTGCCCATCCAAATTCTAGAAATGAACATTTTAGAGCGACCACCAATTTTCAAGAATTATTGGTTGTGGCATTTAAAGAATTCCAAGAAATTACAAATGATACTGTCACAAACTATAGAAGAAAACATAAAAATGCAGTTTATCAAAACATTCAGACATTTATAAAAAGAACAGAGATTAGAAACTTACCTAAATTTAATAATTTGAATAACGATTGTATTTCCAATATCTATGATAGATATTATCAAATTTTGGATACTAATAATATTGAAACAGGTAATAACGTTTCTAGTGGATCTAACGGTAGTAACAGTGGCAGCTCTACTTTAATGAATTATTTCCAATTTGAAAGATTTTTAAGTGAGATCACGAATTTTGTTTTAATTCCGAACTTGATAGATGAAAAGAACCAAAGAGAATTCTTAAACAGATTATTCAAATCTTGGGATTCTGATAATAAAGGAGGATTAACATTGGAAGATTTGTGCAAAGGGTTAAATAAATGGATAAATAGTGATTTGATGTTACTGATGAAAAATTTCTTTGATCTTTATGATATTGGAAAGGTTGGGTACATCAATAAAGAAGAAATTCTTTCCATGTCTGAAGGTATTATCTTTTTAACTAGACCTTTAAGAGAAGGTTGGGTATTTGATTCTGTGTCTAATAAAGAAATCGAAAAAATTCAAGCAAAGAGAAAAGAAGAATACGAGAGACAGATAAAAGAAGAAAATGAAAGAAGACTTAGATCAGGTGATGATGGCGTAGAATCTACCATTTCGCTACCAAACTTAGCAATTGATATTGACTTTTTCAAACATAAGCAAGCAGAGAGATATCTTTCAGCTGCTAGTCAATTCTTGCAAAATTGTTTTAATTATGCTAGACCTGAAAGTGAGGTCAAAAGTGAGAAAGAGAATCCATTGGTTGATATTGCAAGTAATGATGAAAAGAAAGTAGAAATGCAAAAAACAAACAAGAATGCGGTGACGTTAAATTCTAATATTGACATACTCATTGATGATTTAGCAAATGAAGAATATTTTGATGAGAAGGATCGCAAGAAGAGTGATATTTTGAAAGCCAACAAGGCTTTAGATCCAACACATCCTTTGGCTTTAGACTTACCTACATTTAGAATGGTCATCCTTGCAGATGAAACTTATGAACTATATTTTGCTCAAATCATGTCTAGACTGTTTGATGTACTGAAACCATTGAAGAACGACAAAAATGTGTTTAATTTGAGAAATATTTTTGACAGTTTGGTTGCTGATGGAAGAAAAGTTGCAACTGAGGTTAAAAAGAGAATGGATAACAATGCTAGTGGCGCATCTGTTAAGAGTTCAGATAGTAGCTCGTCGTCTGCTATGAGTTCAGGTGCCAATGCCGCAGATGATGAAGATGAAGATGATTTTTCAACTAATGAGAAACCAGTAGATACCAACTTCTTGAACGATGGCATGTAGTTACATAATAATATAAATATGTGACTTTTTTTTAAAAACATTATAAATAGTTATAAACGAATAAAAACAAATACAAAAATTTATTGGAAACTTGTGTGTATATGTAGATAAAATTTTGCTTGCCGGTTGCAAAAGCTATCTATTTCAAAACATATTAATCTGCTGCAACTCTTGAATTTGAGTCCGGAAACTGTGCTATGTATTGATCAATTAACAAATCAAATTTTTTTTCAAATGATTCATAATCACACTTTAACAGCATCTTTATGTACGACAGACGTGAAAGTTTGCTAGTATTACCGTCCAATACATTCGAAGATGGTATAATGTAATCATTATTATTATTATTAGGTTGCACGTTTTCTTGCAGAACGATTACATTTGTCACGTTCGTAAGATCCATGATAAGTTCAAATTTCATAGAAGATTTTGATGGCAAGTCCAAGTTGATGGGTTGAACTGTAAAATACACATTTGTAGCTGAGTAATTGTAAGATATATCAAGCGAAATTCCAGGATTAGTTGAAGCTCCTTCTGCGTACTTACGAGATATTCTGGAAAAAAGCTGCTTTTTTTTATTTATGTGGCGTAGCTGTGCAGACACTGCTTTGGAGAATTGGAAAACTTGGGGTACATCATGATCATTCAACAACTCCGTCTGCAAAGTGTTTATTGGAATAAAATTCGGTATGGTATGCTTGAAAACAACTAGCGTTGATCGCTCGGTGGAAGGATCTTTGGGATTCTGTAAAGTCACGGACCTGAGAATTACGTAGTGTGGAGATTTGTCGAACTTGCGAGCTAGTGGATCGTATAAATCAAATCTAATTCCCAAAAGATGAGGTGCCGTATGCAGTGTGTGAGAGGACGCTGGTTGATCGACAGACGATGGACTATTGATTAGGAAAAACGTTACTCCAAACATGCGATACAATTTTTGCTGAATAGCGAAATCAATCCAACTTTGAGTTTTGTACGTAGAGATTATCTGGTTTTTAATCTGCTGTTGCGTCTCTTTAACAGCAGTCAACCTTCTTCGCTTGTGTCTGGAGACTTCTTTGGAATGCAATCGCATGACGCTAATTATCTGCGGGTCTATGACGACGGATCCAAGCCTTTCGAGCGCTCCGTCGCTGGATCCAGCAGACGTATGCTCTTCTTCTTGGGTGCTGTGCTCGCTGATCGCGCTGGGAAAAAACCTGGAGCCAGTGCCATTTTGCTGGGCTACGTATTTCTGCAACACCGACATCTCCTGTTGGGTGAACGCCTGACCCGGGCCTGGAGTCTCAGAAAATACATTCAGCCGCAGCATATCCGACTGGTACAATTTGCTGAGAAGCGGGATCGTGTGGCATTCAGGGAACTCGTGCATCTTTGCATCCAACAATGAACGTGTTTCGCTCTCCAACGCCTTGATCTCCTCTTCGAGGTCTGTGATAGCCTGTGTGTCGTCTGGCGGCTGCATCTCTTTGCCACGTAGCGCTGGTGGTGCTGATCTGCTCAGAAGTTTGCTGTTTTGCTGTTTTGCTGTTTTGCTGTTTTGCTGTTTTGCTGTTTTCCTCAGAAGTTCTGCTGCTCCTCAGAAGCTCTGCTGTTTTGCTCCGCAATACACCCACTGAACTAGTTGCACAGTTTGATCGCGCCAGGATGTTGGAGAAAAGAAAAACAAAACACCGCGGGACCAGAGAAAGCCATCTGGATGTCCCGACGTGCGGGTGCGGCAGATGTTGCGATCAGGCGGTTTTCCGGTGTCTCGGTGTAATGTTTACACAATGCACCTATTCATAGGTGTCCTGCTCTGCGCATGTGCGGATGCATGCATAGGCCCAATGTCCAGATGCATGCATGTCAGGGTTCGCCCGCTGCTCTTTTAACTCGCGCCCCACCACGGCAAAACGATAGCGCTCAAGAAATTCAGCCCACATAATCTCAACCATCACATACATATATGTATCTGGAAGATGGAAAATGGAAAATGGAAAACGGAAAATGCGCCTGGATATTTGGTAGCGCTGTATGCTGCTGCACATTATCATGAAAGCCTTTTGGCTGGCACAAAGTGAGCTGAACCGCGCTTTTCCCTGAAAGAAGCGCAAGCCCATCCACATCCACATCCCTTCCGTTTCCATTTCCATTTCCATTTTGATTTCCATTTTCATTTCCAGATATGTCTACCTTTGTAGGGCGGATATATAGACGTAGATATTAGTGTAGAGATAGACCTATATATCCCATGTATGTTATGTATGTTCACCGTATACAGCTGTAGCGGGAAGCTGAGCGATGCTCTGCCATCTGGGAGCAAATCAAATCCATGCTTCCTGTGTGTTTCAAACTGTCGTGTTTCTGGTTATGCGACCAGATGAAAATTTTCGGATTGAGTTATTGGTGCCACGAAAAAAAATATGTTTGGTGAACCATCTGCGCAGCTGCGTTCCAGCATGGGAACAGGGAATCTTGCTGTATTTATAAATACCGGCTCTATTCCGTAGCATACATGTTGGCTTGGGGTCCCCTGGCAAAGCACTGGAAATACTGTCTTTCAGCTTACCATATTGCACACAGGCTATTCCGAAAAGCGTCTCCTAGGCACTTCCGCTCTCCAGAGATACAATACTGCTTGCTTGTTTGTTTCTGCCTGCGTCCTCGTCCTCGTCCGACCTCTAGATCTGCCTCCACGATACGCTTGCGCAACACCCAGCACCGTGCACCTGAAGCCGCCAACGACGCCACACACCGACTGCCCTGCGCGTCCACGTTAACCATATGTCTAGTCTGAACACGAAGAAGAAGAAGTCCTGGAAGAAGAGCTTGTTCAACATCTCTGCCTCCTCCACAAGGGGCGCTTCCCTGGGGCTCACCGGGTCCGCGAGCAACAACAGCTACTTGGACACCAGTGCCGATCTCAGCTTCGGCAGCGTGTCCTCCGGTAGAAAATCAACCTCTCAGAGCACCAATTACACCACCGGGCCCGCTCGTGTTTCTACCTCCGCAGACTCCACTGCCGCTGGTATCGACAGCGCCGCTGTCAGCTCTAGAAAGCCGTCTGATATCCGCGTTCCCACAAAAAAGCCGTCCAAAAACATGTTGACCGCGGAAGATATGGCGATGATAACTCCAAGAAACACCACCAGACGTCTGTATAATACCAATCCTACAAAAAGAAAGTCATTATTTGGCTTGTCGTCCATGTTTGATCCCTTTGCAGGTTCATCGTCAACTTCGGCTGCTGACGGTACTTCTGCTACAGCCAAAACTGCTGCTACGCCGGTATCAGAGAGAAAATCGCTTGATATTGGCTCTATTGATAATGCAAGAACAAAACTAAATATAGAAAAGGGTGCAAGCCTGCCAACAACTGCAAGTCAAAAGAAAAAATTGACTTTAAATTTGGCTCCTTTTGCTAGTGGAAAGTCCAATTCAATTAAATTAAAAAACTCATCCTCAAAATCTAATTTGAGTTCTCCTGTTAGTGAAAAATCTAACTCGGTTAGATTGAAAAAGACAAGGTCGATCTCTAATTTGTCTTCTCCAATAAGTCCAAGATTTAAGTCATTTTTGCAATCTAATAGTGTCAAATCAGATGAAGGCGGTAATTCTGCAGATGAACATCCAATTTTAGAGTCCCACCAAAGATTGTTGCAAAATTTCCTCAGTGATTACTCCACTGTAGTAGATAATGATTGTGATACTAATAGCCAAATAATGACACTGCAGAAGAGCAGTAACGATGATCAAGATGATGAGGATGAAGATGAATTTCACGACTTGGAAGATTACAACTATAATTCTCTCATTGATACTGATGCGCAGATCGAAAATAATATAACCACAAGCGAAATTTCAAATGAAGAAGCAATTATTTCGAATGGTAATACAAAATCCCCGGAAAAAGATGAGAAGCAGAAGGCATCAAATATCAAGAATAGCAATTTCATCATTGACCATTTCAAAAACTCAAGTAAAAATGATGTACCTTCATCAAGCAAAAGCAAGGGAAAATCAAAAGCGAAATCGGTACCAGTACTAGACACATCAGTCGGTGAGTTTTCTGATCGCATGTCTCCTGCTGCTCCATTATCTGCAGCTTCCTTAAAGTCCCCAAGTTATAGAGATAGACATCGCGAGATCTTTAGTAAAAACATTGGCCAACTGTTGCTGCAAGATCCATCAATTTCACATCCTACTATATCATCTCCAGTGAATTCCGCAGTTACTTCTTCATCAACTGAATATTTCACGTCACGAATGCGTTCTCCCGTATCGCCTCCTAACTATCAAGCATCGACGAAGAATAATTCTCGTAATAATGCTCGTGTTGATGCTGTCTGTCATAACAACATTCCAAGAAGTTCTTCTATTAAAAATATCAGCTCAAGCCTTGACTTTAGTGATGATGATGATGTTCACGTTGATAATGTTCAAGAAGAATCCACAGGCAGAACTTCTCAGAACAATGCTAGAACTAATATTGATACCAACGCCACTGCATTTGACGCTGCTGAATATGATGTGGATCTTATTGGCGCCACCTCAAGTTTGTTAGATGATATGACTCGCAATGCGATGTCGTCACCTTCCAATGCTGATTCTTCACATGCATCAAATATCAGCAGCAATGATTTACTAAACACAGCGCTGATCTCCTCAATAAACAATGGTAATAACGCGGTAACATCATCCCATATTTCTAACTCGGGTTCTCATCAAAACCATAATGCCAATTCACAACAAAATTCTTTGGTTTCCTCATATAATGGTAATCGTGAACAAAGCAGTAATGACCAACCTATAATAGAAGATCATCACTCCAGAATTAATCTCCTCAATCCGTTCCGTAGACATCGTTTCAATATTAGAAGTACAAGATCGGCTCAGAATCATCAGCAATTCCAGTATAATTTGGATAATCTTGATTATGAAAACGAAAATAGCCATCACAGTAGCTCACAGGGACCACATACCCATAACCATGGTAACAGCTCAATTACTGTCCCTACTGTTTTGCAGTATCAATCTGAAATGCTTTCAAGATTACTTATAACTGCATCACAATCGACTCTTCGTAACTTGATTGGTGCGTCATATAGACCAGCTGAAGGAGTCAGAATTGATAACCGTAACAGAAATAGAGACCTTAATAATCTTTTTTCAAATAATGGTTCGTTTGAGGATGGTCTGGATCTGACCTTTGCAGAATTTTGTCATGCCTTAAGACATGGTAACTTGATAGCTAATGAGTTATCTAATAGTGCTAGAAATGAATCGCTTAATCATAGCAATAGTGAAAGTAGTTCCATGTCGTTTTTTAGAGCTTTCAGATTCCCTCCAAGAATTATGAATGAGGATGCGGATGGAAATCCTATTTCTGTTACACCAAATTCAAATAGCAATAGTAATTCTAATAATGATAATACCAATGGTAACGGTGAAGACAATGATGACCAAGAAGAAATGATTCCTGTTTTGATTTTAGGTGTTCGTTCAGTTATGCCAGGTGAGGTGAGCCACACACGTCATACTACCACCAATTCAACTGCAACAGCAGCAAATAACTCCACTGCCAGTGCATCATATGTGAATCATTCTGTAGTATCTTCTGGTAGGACGACCCCAACTTCAGTTAATAATAGCTCATCATCTGGAAATCAAAATGAATCTTCAGACACAGACGAAAATCAAGGAAGATTCGGTCGTCTGTTTTTCCGTAACAGAACGCATAGATCTCGTTTCAGATTAGAAAACAGTCGTAACAATAACCGTTTAGAGGAAATTGCACAGCAGTATTCTAGATCACGTAATTTGCAAAGCACGTTTGGTGGTACTTTGGATGGTAATATTTTTACAACTGCTGAGCCTCCTGCTCATCGATCTTCTTCATTACCTTCTACCGCTTCGTTGCCGGTGAGTAATCATACCGATCATGCATCCACTCATACAAATGGGGCTACTCCTAATGCTAATACAACTAGAAATGAACGCTCTTGGGTAATTTTCATGATGGGTCACAATTTCCCATTGGATCACCCAGTTCTTACTGCACCTACATTACTCTCTGAGAATCCAAGTTATGAAGATCTTTTAGCGCTACAAGCAATGTTAGGTGAAGTGAAGGCACCGGTTGCCACCACTGAAGAACTTGATGCAGGTGGAGGTTTAGTACATTTCATTGTCGCTGATGAAGCCTTCCCTATTGACGAAGAAGATCAAATTTATCCTGATGTTGAAGAGGTGGATGCTACTGACCGTTGTTTAGTGTGCCTTACAGAGTTTGAGACCGGGGAAGTCGGAAGAAAATTAAAAGCTTGCGGCCATGTATATCACAAGGAGTGTATTGATCAGTGGTTAACTACAGGTAGAAATTCATGTCCATTATGTAGAAAGAAAGGAGTTCCTACCATCAAGAAGAAGATGTCGTCCTCTACCACTAATGACACTGCTAATACGTCAGAAACAGGAGAAAATATTTCTGGTGGTAATGCAAATCTTCCTACAAGTACCATTAATGAAAGACATGAAAGTATAGGTACCATTGATATTATTGGTAGTGGAACTACACCACTTGATTTTTCTCAAGATATACAGAGTCATTTTAACATGTGAAATAGTTTATTGCTTAACTTATTTAATTTAGTTTACTTGATTTAACAAAACTTAACATATTAACGGGTTGATTTTTATTGTTGATTTTTTCAATATTTTGATTTTGTATTGATTTTTTTTTTTCAATTATACTATCAAAAATTCTTGTGACAAATATCTGGTTTTTATGCCTCAAATGTATTGACGTCTTTCTGATTTTTTATATCTCACGTAAACTTGTATGCTCAGTTGACCACTTTTCCTCCAAGCACTTCCTTTCCTGTCTTTTTAATAACAGCTAAAACATTATCGTAGGATAATTGTGGTTGTGTGAAAACATCAACTTTTTGTGTTTCAAGGTTTGCATCCACTTTATCCACAGCATCCATTTTATTTAAGGCTCTCGTAACAGCGCCTGAACAACCACCACAGGCCATTTTAACATCAAATTGGTAATGGTGACTCATTTTTTAGTAAATTCTTCCGTAAATAAAATATATTAATTTTATTACTGGAAGTTAGCGTATAATAATTATATCTTAAGTATCTAATATAGGAATTTGGTTTGTCGATAATTTACACATGACAGAAAACACGGACCCTTTTATACTTTTTCTTTTTTTTTTTTTTTTTACCTTCAGGTTACCTTTTTTTTTTATTTACATGAGAAAAAGATTAATAATACTTACTAACTTTAAATTTCATATGCATGAATGAAAAAAGATCTTAAGTATTTGATTAAACAGTTAAATATATAACGAAGCTAACCTTGATTCTCCGCCGATACTGAATAAAGAAATGAAAGGTATACTTCAAAATTTTTGACATATTCAATTTGACATTACCACCCATCAATATTTGGCATTTGTAATTTCATTTCTAAAGTGCTTGTGCATTTCTGATTATAGAGGTATCGTATTAATGATTCTTCAGCCATATAAAATACTAAAGGAACATATATGATCAGAGAAATCGATATACAATAGTTTTAAGGTTATGTTGAGAATTTAAATTTTGGGATAAGCTCTTCATTTTCATCATCATCATCACTAGCAGCTGACATTGCATTACTGCGGACTTTTGATAAGTTAAATCTTCTTTGCTTGTGCTTTAAATTAGTACCCGAATCTATACCCAGCAAGCTTCGTTTATTATTATTATTTGAGGTAGCAATTTCGGTGGATCCCATTGCAGTTGTGTCTCTAGACGTTACCCTACTTTGCTCTTCTTCATTATCGCTGTCAACAACAAAAAGATTATCATTGGCACTTTTGGAGCCAATATCACTACTAAACTGGAATTTCTGTATACTATCCCGACTCTGATCGCGATATTCATTCCCATCTTGCTGTGTGTCGTAATTTTCAACTGATTCCTGGTGATTTGGAAAACTCTCTACGGGGTTCTCCTTATCATTATCTATTCTCATCTTGGATCCCATAAAAATCTCATCTTCTCCATTCTGATCATTATGTATTTTATCGTCAGCCGGGTCATATACTTTGCATGAAACATATCTTTTAGAGAAAGAATGGCTGGTTATTGAATTATCACCAGGCATAGTTTTCTCCTTCAGCAACCTTTTTGGTAATACTTTTATAAATTTCTTAAAGTTATTATTAGATTGTCTACTTGAATCTGATAAAAGCGACTTACTATTATCATTTAAGTATAGCATATCTGTAGCTCTCAAAGGCAAAATACATTCCACTTTCAACCTACTTTTAATTCTTTCAAGTTCTTCGTTCGTTAAAAATGGATCATTTTCACCATCACCCAAATCCTTTTTGATTCTGTTTTCTTCTAATGTCTTAGCTTTCTGAATTGCTGTAACAATATTTATTTTCCCTTTTGAGGATAGGTCACTAGATTGAAATTTTGAATTATTACAGGCGAGTGAAGATTTTTTCATATTTGATTTGTTTTTATCTTCAGTAACTTTCTTCGAAAAAATTGTTTTTTCATTTTCACTAACCGTTGGTTCGGCTATAGATGTGGTAGCTGATTTATTCATTCCTTTACTGGTAGCAATTTTGGCATTAATATCAGCATTATCTTTCTTTAAAGGATTTACGCTCGGTATCTCAGCTTTTGGGCTACATGACTGCAATTGCTCCTCCTCTGGAATATTAGTGTTTTGCAAAGAGTTGACACTTTTATAAGAAGCTGCTTGGATTGAACCATCTATTCCAAATAAAGAATCCACTGTAGACTTTCTCTGTCTTCTGCGTCTAATGGATGATTGTGTAGAACTCGCTTCAGGCTCCATACTAGATTCAACATGAACGGGCTTCATTAAGCTTTCGTTATTGTTGAATTGACTTGGAGTTTCGATTATTCCAGTTTCAAAATGAACTAATTTTTTAGATGCATCAACAAAATTATTAGAATCTTCGATTAAATTCGGTTGTACTATGGGCGACTCTGCCTGAATCTTATTGGTTTCAGAATTTTCTATAGGGTATGAGAAAAGCTTGGCCACACTAGTAGTTCTTGATCTTCTTTGTCTTCCCGATGCTGATTTCTCACCTTTGCCACCGCGAGTCTGATTATTGCTGCTGCTAATATCACTTTTTTGGTTATTATCATTATCGAATGAGTTTGATATGGAGGATGAAAAATAGTCATGCTTATCAATAACTGACAATAACTCTTTACTTATTTTACAATCGTTTATAATCATTGGATCGACATCTTTGATTACATTAAAGAAGTATTTGTTTGTGAATAATTGAAAATTCAACAAATCAGACGTTTTCTTAAGAATTTCATAGTTTAGCGCCTCATATTTCTTACTGGTATCAATGGTAATATTTTTGAAAAGTAGTATATCAAACTCACGGTATTTTGTATTTATTGTCAATTCTTTCAAATAATATATCAAGTCTTTCACGAATTTCTTAAATCTAACCTTTAATTGATCTTTGTAATTTTCATTAGTTAATTTGAAATTCTTACTTAAATCGAAAAGCTTAAGTTGTCCATTACCTTTTACTATAACATCTTGCAAATTATCAAATTGAATCCTATTAGTCACTACAAATATTAAATTACTGAAAATTGTTTTTCTAGCAGGATTTGGTAAAAAATGTTTATCCGGGAGATAGTCAACATATTTTGGAAAAAATCTCAAATAATCATATTCCATCAAGCTTAAATGATCAGGCAACCTTCTATTCTGAACCTGTAAGTCATCAGCTGTGAGAAAATCATCAGACGCATTTGCTTTCTTGTGAAAGCAATTCGTTAATTCATCAATGAAGTTAATATTGACGATTTTCAAATTTCTCACCAATGCTAACGCGACCTTGGTTGATAATTTATCAGTTTTCAAAAAATGTGTAGTCAAGTCATTCATCTTTGTATCAAAGTTAATAATCCTCATGTAGTCTTTACTGAACTTTTCAATCAAATAATCGTGTATAGTTACATTATCAATTAAGTCATCCTTGGAAAATGCAAAATTCATATTTACCCATTTGAATCTCAATTTAATGTATCCCTTCTTCGATGAGCCAATATCAATCTTAAGCTCTTTGAGCTTTTCATACTTCTCAATTACTGGATTGTCGGGAGACGTTGGTTTAAATCGTTCTGCATCATTTATTATCATCTTCGCACGTCCCATTACTGTTATTGTGATGGGGGTTTCATATTCACTGAAAGCTGGCTGCGTGGTGAATGAAAACTGTCTTTCTGAAATTAAATGAGGGTTCAGAGGATTCCTCACACATATGTCAACTAAAATAAGGTAATTAGTATTTTGACTATAAGATTGGTTCAATTGAACTAAAAAACATACCTGATTCACTTCTTCCCACCACATAAGTCTTGTTTGGAAGAACTAACTTCTCAAAATGTGAATAACTCTCTTCAGAATCATGAAAAAACTTGGGCACTTCTAAAATCCACATTATTAGTATTTTATTATTATTATTAGATTATTCAAGCCTTAATTGTTATTTGTAAACCATCGATTCCATGGGTAGTATCACTGAGTTTAGCTACCTGCCATTTTAGTTTTCTTTAATATCCTCTTGCAAATATTTAGAAATTTTCACGTGCATATCACGTGATTTATTCTCTTTTGCTTTCTTTCTTAGCATTTTATTTTAGGACCCGCAAAGAATGGACGTAAATAGAAAAGTAGTCAAGAAAAAAAAAGTTTATAAAATCTATCAATCAAAACCTGGAGTCATTTTGTGATAAATCATTCTTCTTTCTTACTTTTGTCGTATCATCACAAACATTCATATATTGATAATTCTCTATTAAAGAAAAAAAAATGTCTTTATTTAACACAGCTTCCTGTGGTCCATCCACAAGTTTGCAAAAATTAAATAACTTTTCAAATGACCTGAAAAATAATTCTTCTAACACCAACCATTCTACATATTTTCAACAACAGCAGAATCCGAACACATCAAGTTCACATCAAAGTAATGGTAATGGATTTGTGCAGAACCATTTAAATACTATAAACAATCGTCTCGAGAATGATTTTGGTTTATTTGTCAACTCTCCAGCAAATCATCATCGTATGGTTTCAACGCCTTCGATTTCACCGGCCCTCTATCCTGGAGATTTTGGTGCGCTTGCCTCGGTGAAAACTGCCGGCGCGAAAGTGCACCTGCATGAGTGGATTTCTGAATTCTCCCGGGTTAGTCTCGACGATGCTTCAATGCAACAAAGCCGTCAACAGCAAAATCAGCATCAACAGCACCCAGCCCAGCATAGGTTCAACTATCAGAATCATGTGGCTGGTGTTACTGCTACTACTGCATCATATGCTGGTGGTCTAAGTGGTGCAAATCATATGTTTAATAATGGGATGCCAATGCAAAACCAAATTCCGGTGTTTCAGAATATGGTGGAACATCATCAATTACACCGTGATGAAAAATTCAAACAACAGCAGATACACACTCAAGACGCCAACTTAGCAGAAGATGATTTATTCCTCCAGGCATTTGATATGATTGAGCAGGAACTTGATCAAGAGATAGTAGAAGAACAAAACATTCAAAATTTGCAAGATCCTGATGACCTTTCAAGTATAGCAGCTAGTATTTCTATGTCGTTAAAGAATGTATCGGACACCTCAGATAATGTATTAATGCAAGACAAGATCATGAATTCTTCGTTTTTAAAATTGATGCATGACATTTCTGCCAAACAAGTTTCATTAGGTGAGAAAGGTTTTGTACTGACAGAAAATGGTCATTATGTAGGTAGTAATTCTCATGAATTAAATGAGCAGAAAAAAAATAACGAAAACGAGGAACAGGCCGAAGAAGAATTAGACAAAACTAATTATTTGCCAGATCCCTTGGACTTTTTGAAATCCTCGGATGCCTACAAATCCTCAGATCAGGTTCGTAACTTGATAAGTTCACGATATAATGGTGATGACATTCTCCCCAAGAATTACGATGACATATATGACGAATATAAAGTTGGCGAATAATGGAATAAATGTATACGGATAATAATAATGAATAAATAAATTTAAAATTTCTCAAAACTTTAATGTATATTTTCATATCTCTCAAAATTTATATAATTTCAGAAAGAGACAATACATGATCATGAATAAGCATTTTTCTTCAAAAACAATGTATAAGAAAAAAAAAAGAAAAAAGAAAAAAGAAAAAAGAAAAAAAAAGTTAATAATAGCAATAGGAAGATTTTATGATGACTCTATAAAAATAAGGTGAATATTAAGCAATCAGTTAAATAATCTTTCATGCTTTTCTCCTTGTAGGAATATCATCATAATCTGCATCTTCATTATTTGATTCATTTCCAGCATGACTATTAGTAGTATTACTACTATTCATATTGCTAATATTGAGCGCTTCTTTTTCATCGTTGAACATCAATCCGTCCTTGACATCAGCATAAAAGTTCCAAAGAGATGAAGAAACGGACTGCAAAACTTCATCTTTTTTTGGTGAGTTAATCATGGAATCTGCAAGACTCATTATCGGATTGATGGATGATGGAGAATCCAAATTATTGCTGCTAGCATTGGATGTGGTTCTGTTTCTTTTTGGAATTATAATCATATGCTTATCCATGTTTACTGCTCTTCTGTATGTGGGTTTTCTACTTAGACTCATAGATGGGTCATGTAATTTATTTTGAGAATTCTTGCTTAACACCATGTGAGATTTAGCATTTGGATTAGCATGAAGCATTTTGGCAGGCTTGGAAGGTGTACCTGGTTGATCTTTTTCTTCCTCTTCTTCGTCAAACTTGGATAAATGATCTTCGTCGTAGTCATCCCATTTAAAGAAATCATCGGTTTCTTGTACGGTAGAAGACATAATATCCATTAATGTTTTCTTCTTTGAAGGAGATTGTTGATTGCCTTTCTCTGGTGAGACATTTGCATCTCCATTCAGCATTGAGATTTTTTCGAATTCAGATTGAATCATATTATCGAACTGTGAAATAAGATTCAAAGGTTTGGAAATACTGTCCCACATGGATGAGACCCTTTTCAGAGAATTTCTATTGTTTATATTTGTTGGTGTATCCATTACTCCGGGAGTAGCAATACTTGATGATGATGTAGAATTTAATAAAACACTTTGGTTACTTCTACTATTAGGTATCGAATGATTATCATTTTCTGTATCACCCAAGATGCCGCTTAATATGCTGTTCGTTCTTGATCTATTATCAGCAGCAGCATCTGTAGGATTGTTTAACCGTGATACAGGAACAGTCAAAGAGCTTTCTATGACTTGTTTTAACTCCAGTAATTCTTTTAATTCATGCTGTAACTTGACGGTTAAGTTTTTTATTTCATCTCTTAATTCAACAACTCTCATTTCTTTCATAGCCAATAGTCTTAATTTTTCAGTGGTGTCATCAATAGGATCGATTTTCTTTGGTACCGGGGTATCATCTATAAGACTACCGTTGCCAATTGGAGCACTATTGAATTCGCCGTGTTCCTCATCGTAAACATCACTCTGGCTTTCTTCACTTTCCAAAAAGGAATCAGCACCAGCAGCAGTGTTTGTTACGCCTATGCCACCCACAGTGGATGTAGAACTTTGTGCAGGCGAACAAGTAATAGTGGAAGGAGTGTTGCTGTTAGGATCAGTGCTCTCTAAAGATTTTGATGAAAATGAATTCTTCATGAGCGGCAGCTGGACATTCTTGTTGCTGTTATTAATGGAAGGGCTATTGTAGTACATTGATGTAGATCTTCTTAACTTACCACCCACTTGAGGAGTTCCAGTTTGTGCACCATTCGGAATAGTTGGGGTAGGAGAATTCATGTGGGAAACAGCCCTCGGTGAGTTCATTGCACTGCTGGCATTGGAAGTCGGCGATGTAATGATTAGAGAGCTTCTCTTGTTCATCGAATATGAGCTTGATCTCAAGCTTGGAGACCTCATTGCTTTTCTGTTCAAATCGGGGGAATTAAGTGGAGACTTAGTAGTTTGCTGGTTGTCACTTATGGTAATACCTAGATTGAAACCGCTTCTAGAAAACCTTCTGTTGACAGGAGACTTCAATTTCTGCGCCGAACCATAATTAACAGGTGTCACTGCTGTTGGAGTGGCTGTTGGAGTGACAGTTGGAGTGGCAGTTGCAGCGGCAGCTGTCGGTGTGCTGGTGAAACGGGTGGAACTGGCAGAGTTAGGGCGTAGTTCTCTTTTGATTCCAAGGCCTTTTGGAGTATTAGGCGTATTAGGGTTGAGCATCTGTAGTCAGTAAAGCGAAATTCTATCTGCAATCTGTCAATCAATATTTCTGTTCCACAAAGACTGCTAACCAATATAAAATTGCAAATAATGTGCTTATTTGTGTAGGCTGAGATAATAAAACAGTCAATATGTGAGTATTTCTCGACAATCTCAATTACGTCCTGTTTATATTTTTCTTTTTTCGTAAAAAAATATATATGTATCGGTATTTACACAAAAGAATCCTATTCGAAATCAAGGTATTTCTGTATCAATCAGAAGAAAAAAATTTCAATGCAGAAGAAAAGTTAAAGAGAAAAACTTTCTATGGCAAAACCGAAGAAGCGAAGAAGAAAAAATGACAAAATCAGGCAGCCAAAACAGGAGTTAAACAAAAAGAAATCATAAGAAAAAATAAGAAAAAGAGACGCGTTCAGAATATTGCGATTTTTGATCATGCATAAAACATATCTTTGCCATCTCTGGTAAAAAGTCATCGCTTATACTGGTAACAGTTACAGACCAAATAAGAAGAATAATAATAGTAATAATAATAATAATAATAACAATAATAATAATAATAATAACAATAATAATAATAATAGTGATACTGTACGTGCCTACACCGGGAGATAAAATAATAACTATACTGTAAGAATAAATAGGTTACTGGCAATGAATGGAGGAGCACCGTCCGCCAGAATAGAAAAGCTTACAGCAGAGCAGAAGCGGAAAAAGTTGGAGGCCAACAGGGCCAAGGCATTAGCTAAGAAGAAGCAGCTACTATTGGGCAATGCGGTCGCCAGCAACATACCGAGCGCGAGTCGTAGTACTGATGCGACGATCGGCAATTCAGGTGACACTGCTAGCAGCAGAAACGCAAACGAAACTCAAAGCAAACCAAATTTCCGCAAACTCATTAAGAAGAGCGACTACATTCAGTACGATTTTTCAGCTACAAGAGACACAAAGGGTGGCTACATGGTGGAAAAGCCCTTGACGGGTAAGGAGAAGACGTTGGATGACTGGAAGCAGGAGGTGCACGAGACCAAGCTTGTCGTTGATGAGCCGCCTCCCTTGGATGTCAGTGCGGCTCCTAAGTGTTTTGAGTGCAACAGCATCACCATCAATCCCGAATACTACAGCGTCTATGGGTGTCGAGTATGCAATAAATGTAAAGAAAAAATTCCGGAGAAATACGCGTTGTTGACAAAGACTGATTGTAAAACAGATTATTTCCTCACCGAGCCCGAACTTATGGATGACACGATTTTCCACAAAATCGAAAAGCCTAATCCACACGCGAAGTTTAGCAGAATGCAATTGTATCTTCGTTACCAAATCGAAGAATTTGCATTCAAAAAATGGAATGGTCCAGATGGCTTAGATGCAGAATGGGTGAGACGACAAAAGAGCAAGGTCGACAAAAAGGCTAAACAATTTGAACTCAAATTACAGGAAATGAAAAAGAGAACTCGATCTGAAGAGTATACTAGACGTTTAAGAGAGAAAGCCAGCGATGGGTATAATCATGTTCATGATTGGAGAGAGCTCCCCACAAGCAAGGCGAACGCAGTAATAAAAAGATGCGTAGATTGTGGTATGCAAACAGAAGAATTTATTCTTTAAACTATTTGATATCAACAAGCTTTGTACGTTTTGTAAATATTAATAAATAAGTGTAATTAAATAAATAGAAAGCAGCATAGACTTCTTCAGAAAAGTATGTAGATGAATGTTAAAAAAAAACCGACAACGGCAGGACTCGAACCTGCGCGGGCAAAGCCCAAAAGATTTCTAATCTTTCTCCTTAACCGCTCGGACACGTTGCCTATTTTATTGATTTGGATTAAAGTCATGATTAAATTCCACGGGACCGAAAATGTCAAATAAGGATGTAAATATGCGTGATTCGTATCATGAATAATACAGTGAGGCATTATTAACTAAGAGCCAAAAAAAATTAGTAATAATGTGTGATGTGATTAGTAAGATTTTCCGTATTTTTTATAATACACGCCGTTCAATCATTAGGCCAATCAGTTACAACTAAATGAATTATTTTTTGTCGAGTCAGTTGATTTCTGTTAACCTCTAAGTCTATAATTTCATTTATTAAATTCTCGTTACTCATTGTTTTGTTCGAGAGAGATAATTTATGTATTGTATTTTATACTATATAATTGTCGTCTTCCTCCATCATCCTCCTTCTTCTTCTGATCCTGTTCATTTCCCATCCCATGGAAAATTATACTGGATTATATATTCTTCTATATTCTAATCCCAGTAAGAGTATCCTGGTAGGTTATCAATCTTCCACTGATATTCCTATATGAATTTATATTCCCACATAGGGTATTCATTCCCGCAGGACAAAATACTCCAACATGCATATTTGCGCTTTACGCAATACTCGTGATTAGTATTTCACCAGATAATACTGGCTCAACATTTTTTATTTATAAAATTTCTTTTTCGTATATATATTATTTTACTTCTATTATTATATTTCCTTTTCATTAAGGATTTTACTTATTAGTTATTGATATTTATTACTTTCATTAGTATAAGTAGTATATAAACAGGTGACGATTATTAGAAAAGAAGGAACCAACGCATTTATCCAATTCTTGTTCTAATTCGGGTTTGTAACTTATACTGGTCTTAAAATTACTTGGTTTTTCCCAATTTGATACATCGACGTTATTTTGTTGAAGGATTTTTTTAGTTTCATTGTTGCAAGTGATTTTCTTCAATACTGGCAAATTACCTGCTAATTGTAATTTTGATGTTGAAAACTCAAAAACTTCCAATTTATCATTGCCTAACTTCAACTCCTCATCCGTCGAACCATTAAAAATGAATATTTTCAATTCAGGAAATCTCGTCAAATCAAAAGGCTTAATAATAACTGCACCACAATAAATCAAGATTTCCAAGCGCTCTAATTTTGGTGCCTTGATGTTCACAAATTCATACTCAGGGTCGGCAGTAATTCCCGCATCTTCATTGATAACTACTAAATTCAACAAATTTGGGGCTTCAAGGTTTTTTAATTGCAATTCGGATGCATAATCTAGAACATAATAATAAAAACTTTCCACATCTAATTTAATATTATCTAAAGCAAATGGAGGAACACCTTCGAACTTTTCAAGACCATTCCCATTCATTCTCAAAATAAGGCATTTTAAATTTGGCAACCATTCTGATAAAGAGCTCAACTGAGTATTAAATTCTAATAACTTTTCCCCATAGGCTTCATATCCCCATGTCAATTCTTTGATTGCAGACTTGTAACGAGTCAATCTTCTTAAATGGTCAAGACCAGCGATTTGAATTGTTCTCAAACTAATTGAAGATAAGGCTGGAAAACACATTCTATTGATTGCTTGAAAGTAATCATCAACTTTCTCGTCCGTAGATTCCATATCATGTTCATTGCAATATTCCAAAAGTAAAAACTTTAAATTAGTTAACTCAACTGATTGAACCATTTGCAAAATATCCAAGCAATTGAAAACTTCTAAGACGCGCAAATTATCTTTGAAGCTCTCGAATAGGAAAATCAAAGTGTTTTTACAATCGCCGTGGATTGAAAAGGAACCCCTTTCAAGTTGCTTTAAAAAAGTAAAATCATAAGCAGTTGGTTTGTCTTCAACATTGTTGAAAGTAACATTCAATAACTGAAAGTCTTGTAATTTCTTGATGTGTAATTTTCCAACTTTGCTAATCAATATGGGTGCTTTGTAGTCACCAGATTCATAATTAATTTTGTTTCCAATTTTGAGAAACTTCAAGTTTGGTGCAGCCAAAGACCTGATACCGATAGATTTTTGATATTCCAGCAATTCAAACTCAATTTTCACTTGTTCGACATACTCCAGAAAAACCAAATCAACCAATTCAATATTTGTCAGCTCTTTGCATTCGGATGTGACTTCCAAAACATATTCAGTCACAAGTTGTGGAACAAAGCTGTGATGAGCTAAGCCAAATTTACCTAATTTGCCGAGATTACCCAATTTTATAGACACTTTTTGAACCTTTGGGTAAAAAAACTTGATGTTTGAATACTTTTCAATCGTTTTGATCTGCCAGCTAAAAAATCTCGTGTCTTCTACGAACACGATGACCTTCAACTTGTTTGAGTCCTCAAGTTGGTTAATTAATAATCTTGTGGGGTCGTTTCTGCATATGTCCTTCAGCTTCAAACCAACAATCATTTTGATTTTAGGATCATTCGGATTGTTAGACCAGCATTGTTCAGGCAATTGTAAAAGTGGACATGAAGAAGAATTGATCTTGGATGAGTCCAGAATAACCGCGACACTGACAGCCAGCTGATTGGAAAATGTAGGACAGTTCAATTTATCACTGATTTCGCCTAATGAAAGAAAAGGCAATTTTTTGATGACAGCTTGAACTTGATCATAGTCTTGCTGATTATTTTCTAAAGACATAGGCGAAGAGATCGGGTTTCTTATGAAATGAATTGCAATCAAACGAGATTAGATGATATGAAGCAAGAATATGAAATAAAAAGTGAACATTTATATTACAAAAGTAAACATAATCTTGTTTGTTCAAAAGTGAACTAAGATTGAAAGAAGCACTGTCAACACAAAAGGAGTGTTAAAAATGGCATGATTGCTTGTCTTATTGTACTTTCACTTTCTCTTCGTACTGGCTGTCGGGACCCTGAGAAAAAAACTTTTCATACGTATGCAGCTTTTTTTAATGCTAACTATTTAGCACCAAGCGGGAGTACAGTTTTTACAATTGCGCCATAAAATGATATATTATTCTATTTTGGATGATAACTCCGAGTCATTGTTACTCTGTTGATAATAATATTGCATGTATTGACCGGAAAGGAATAAGCTATATTATATATATTTATTGTTTGTTGTATATCTTTCTATCTTCTCGTAATGAAATATAATCAAAGGATGCTTAATGGGATGTAGACTTTACATATATTAAAGTAATCATTAACAATTTTTCGGGTTGATGTAAATCATCTTTTTTACTTAAGTGATTTTCCTATAGTTAAGCAAAAAAGATGTTTTCCATTTATGTAATAAAAAGCTTTGAGTCAGGTTTATCCGGTTTACTCTGAGTTATTATTACTCACGTTGATTTGAGAGAGACAGGTTGTATATTGTATTGCTAGATGTTTCTATATCTGTCTGTTTCTATCTCTTTTCTATTTAGAGATATATTTTAGAAATACATCAGTGAATGTCTACCATATATTTTTGTTCTCACTAACAATTTCATACGCTTACATTCACTGTTTGGAATGCTCAACTTATACAAATGATCATGACCTTATAAACGTGATCACTTTTGATATTGCCTATTTCAGTGCACGTAATCTGACAATATCTTTTCCCGACAATTGCCTGTATAATATATGTGAAACAACAATAAAAGTTGATGGCAGCTATTAGTATTGTTACCAAGAGCTGCTTTATTAAAAAAATTCAACATTTCTCCGGATGTGCTTGTATTTGACATAGTCATGTTGAATTTTAAAATATTTGCCCCAAAAGTGCTGCATAACCGCATAATTTTTTTGAAGCCTAATTTTCAACTATCATTTGTTTAGTCCTGTCCAATAAAAATACAGAAAAATAATAAAAAAAATAGCAAAGAGAAAAAGAAAAAATTTTCTTAAGTGAAGCTCAGAAAAAAAATTGTATGCCAATCAGACCGGGATATCGAGTGAATAAATGCGTCAAGTACACATATTAATAATTGCAATTGTTAACTCATATCGACATCGAATCAATTCAATAATAAAATATAATATACTAACATGTCTGTTTCCTTGTGGAGAACTATTAGAAACGCCTATGAAGTTGGTTTGAAGCGTTACGCTTGGCAAGTCGCAACCATAGGTGATGCCAAATCTGGTACCTATGTTGGTACCGATGATTTTGGTAACAAATTCTACGAAACCAAAAATCCAGAAGAAATCCATCTAAGAACAAGATGGGTCGAATACCAGAAATGGGGTATGGATATGTCTCAAGTTGAACCAGGCTGGCATTACTGGTTAGCTTACGGTACACAAACTCCCCCAAATAAGTTATCTGAAGCTGAAAAAAGTGTTCGCGCTTACCCTGTTCCAAAAGTTCATAAAGTCAATTTAACTGGCACAACAGGAGCCTACGTGTGTTACAATACCGCTAAACCAAAATGTGCTTCTTGGAATCCACAAGTTGCTCAACGCTAAGAGTGTAATGGTCTGAAAAGTCATAAATATTAATATCAAAATAAACGAAAAAGAAAAGGCCTAAAAAGAACTCTTCAACAGTATTTGTCAAACATTTTTCTATTTTTGCAAACAATCTACAAGGATTAGTTCGACTAGTTAAGGGTGGGAGGAAAAAAATATGGACTAACTTTAGTATACTAAGATCCAATATATCATAGAAGTTTCTTAAAGCAACAATTATATTTTTTTCTAGAACAAAATCAGCGACGACATGACTTAAAGCTATAATCAATCCTCACCGTGATATGCATATAATCATATCATAAATATACTTGAAATCGCAATTGATTCGGTTATTATTTATTCATATCAACGGGAATTATCTTTCACTGGTATACATTATTTACTTAAAAATTCAATTAAATATATGCTATTTGTTTATTATCGAAAAAAGAAAAGTAAAAAAAAAAAAAAAAATTAGGACTAAATTCTGTCGTCTATTTATAAACAAAATTTAAATTTTGTGATTTCGATAAAGGCTCGACCTATAACACTTATTTATAAATTTTATTTCTTTACTGGTCTTTCTTTAGCAAAAGTAGCACCAACAATCAACGGGAAAACAATAGTTGCGTCAGCGTAAACTTTGACACTTGGGGCGTCTGCCTTAATCTTACCCCAGGAGACAGCTTCATCAGGTCTAGCACCAGCGTCACAACCGTCGAATTCTTGACCTGTGTTAATATAAACAGCAAAATCAGCACCGTTTCTCATTAAACAAGCATTGGCAATATGGTGCTTAATTAATCCACCACCAAGAATGATCATACCTGCATGAGAAGATTCCATCGACATGGAATTAATTTTACGAATATCCGCAACAATGTCAACTCTTAATTGTCTAGGAGAAGATTTAAAAGTGTGGAAGAATAACATATCACCGATAGACCCATCAGTTAGACTTGGACAAAAGATCGGGATTTGGTTTTTGTGAGCCCAATATAAAACACTGCTTTCATCGTTGATTTCTTTACCTAATCTGTCAATGAAGATGGATGGGGTCCAAACCTTGTCGCCAGCATCAAATGGCGAAGAGCCTTCTTTACTGGAAGCTTCAGCGACAGCTTCTTCTTGTTCTTCCAACATTTTGTCTAAGATTGGAACAATCCATTCTTCGAATTTACAATAGTTGTCATTTGGAACTAGTAAGTTACCAATTCTGTTCATACCTTGATCTCTTAAAGAAGAACCTTTCAAACTGAATTCACCTAAATAAGTTGGAGCTAAACATTTAATTATATCTTCTTCGATACCACCAGCACTAGCAACCAAGGCATTAACAAATTTATGTTGAACTAAAAATCTAATGGTTTCTCTTAAGCCAGAACTGATCAAATTAGAAGTGTAACCCATAAAAATAGTAGTTCTTTGATATCCATCTTCATCAAAAGTACCTTTGATTTCATGCTCTTCTAATTCCGATTTATGTTTACCCTTCCAAGATCTCATTTGATTGATGATGTCACAAGCACGGCCCAAAGCGGAACCTTGGAAACCCATGGTCTTCATATTTTCAACAAGATCAAATGCACTGATGTTGTAAGAGGAATCTTTTGAGTAATCAATACCTTCACATTTAATAAAATTATCTGGAACCGGTACAGATTTCACAAGAACTGCATCAGCTGCCAAATTGGGGAGCTTATCATTAACGCTAGACATTTTTATTATTATTATTGTATTTCACTGGAATTTATTGTAAAAATATTGAAATTCCTCCAAAGTAGATATATTTTTTGTAATATTAAACTAAATAATAATTTAATTGAACAATTATCATGTATTTTATAATATTTCAAAAAAGAAAAGATAAAAATATTATTTGTAAAAATTTTTCAATCATTTGTTTTTTCTCCCAATGAGACAAGACACATGAAAAAAAAAAAACTTGCATATTTAATTTCTTAACAAAATGATCTACGATTCTAACTTTATTAGACATTTTGTCACAATAAAGCAAAATAAGACATTTTAAAAGAGGAATTTAAAATCCAGTATCAGATAGTAGTCATGAAGATTTAAAAATGCGGTTACAATCTATCATAAGTTGGATTTGACACATTATAAATCCCCTTAATGATCGATATAATAGTGAATAACCTAATTGCGATTTGGCTCGTATGAAAAAATCATAAATTTTCTATTAGATATAATCAAATGCATGCATATCAAGTCAGCTAAATGCTGAAAATATAAAGCAAATATCATCAGTACATATAAGATGTGCATATTTCTTAAGAAAAAAAGTACCCCATGTAATTTCTTAGTCGTGAGTTATATCTATGAATTTCATTCGAAACTTAATAGATTTAAAATCTTTGGTTAAAACACACTGATTATTTTATTAGAGAAAGCGTGGCGTACTAGACTGATAGAAATTATTACAATGGTTTTTCGATGAATGCAAATCGATTATTTGCTAGGATTTCATATTACATGAGATTTTAGTTGATGTCATAAAACATAAATAATTTCTATAAGCTGAATTGAAGTAAATGGGTGAAGTTTAAGGAACAACATCCCTAAAACTGTCACCTACTATGAACTATTTATCAAGGAACACAAGTTCGCCATAACAACTAAATTTTTACAAAATAGACAAATGCAGCGGTCAATAAATCAGTTGATGGGGGAGGCTTACATTTTCATGGGTGTTCAAATATTTGATTAAAAAAAAATAAAGGGTCGAGCAATTAATTAGTCTGAAAAGTATGAAGATTTTTCAAAATCGTTGAAAAAATTACTATTCCAAACTAGGAAGCAAAACCGTTATATTGTTATTTCGGAGTTTCCGCTGTACACACAAACGATTTCTTCTGCAGTGTACTTAAAAAAAAATAAAAAGTTCTGTCATGTGATATTTCGAGATTCTTTTTACACAATTTGTCAACCCTGAAGACTCACATTTGCACCCCAGTTTGACCATTCTCTTTTCAGCTTTTCAGATATCTATATATATATAATAATTACCGTACAATTTTCGTAAGCATTTTTTTTACTTTTCGTGTTTTTCTTTTAGTCTCTCTCTTCTCTGTAAACATTAAAATTTTAAAAAAATAAGTCCCCTTGAGAGTCCAAGATTTACCAAAAAGAAATTACGAGAATGTCAAGTTTAGTCAGTCCTACTTTGCAAATCAACAAAGGCGATAAAATTGCAACTTTTGCAGCTGGTTGTTTCTGGGGTGTTGAAAATGTTTACCGTAAGCGTTTTGGCGACAAATTCACTGATATTAAAGTTGGATTTGCCAATGGTAACGCTACAGATTACGCTAACCCAAGCTATAAAACTGTTCGTGCGGGTGGTACTGATTATGCTGAGGCTATTCAAATTCTGTATGATCCAAAGAAGGTGCTGTTCCAAGAATTAACTGAGTTTTTCTTCATCATGCATGACCCAACTCATTTGAACCATCAGGGGCCAAACGAAGGCACTCAATACCGCACTGGTATCTTTGTCAATGATGATGACGAATTGAAAGTTGCAGAATCTGAATTGAAAAAGGCTCAAAAGGAATGGTATCCAAACCATAAGATTGCCACTGTTATCAAAAAGCTAGAAAATTTTTACGATGCTGAAGATTACCATCAAAAATACTTGATTAAGAACCCAACTGGTTACGAATGTCCTACTCACTTTATCAGAACTGCTCCAAAAGAGTAAATTCAATCAACTCAAATCCTTTCATTTTTCTATTAAATGACTAACTCATTTCGTGTTCTCATTATTTATATTAAACAATTTTTTTTTTGAACAGATAATATTTTAGAGTATATTTCTATTGTTGAGCTTTCTTTTGTAATTATTCACAGTTGAAATTGATTGTTTATCCAATAGCGGTGTATACTTTGGATATTAAAAGCTTGAGAAAATATTTCACGTGATATTGCAGAATTATTATTAATGGCAACGCGTTTACGTTAGCTTGTTTTTTTTTTCTGTGTAACTTTTGTGAATCATTCTGTAAGTGACATAAGTTAACTGCTAAAACCTGAGAATATAGTTTTAGAACGTAATTCTATTATCATTCCTTTAAGAAGAGGCCATCAAATGAAAAATTCTTTTTAATAAGCTATTATTCATCTTTATTATTTTTTTTTAAAAGAAAACAAACATAGTAACATGTCCAAATTAATTAGTCCAACGATTAAACGTTTTGATGATAGCAAAATTGCTACTTTTGCAGCCGGTTGTTTTTGGGGTGTTGAACACATTTATCATAAACATTTTGGAAATAAGATAATTGACATAAAGGTAGGTTATGCTAACGGTAATTCCCAAAAATATGACAATCCAACTTATAATATAGTCAAGCAAGGTTCAACAGGTTTTGCTGAAGCTGTTCAAATACTGTATGATCCAAAAATTTTACTGTATCAACAATTGGTTGAATTTTTCTTCATTATGCATGACCCAACTCATTTGAACCATCAAGGTCCTGATCAAGGCACTCAATACAGAACAGGAGTTTTTGTCAATGATGATTTAGAATTAAAAATCGCAGAATCTGAATTGGAAAAGGCTCAAAAGAAGTGGTATCCAAATCACAAGATTGTCACTATCATTGAGAAATTACAAAGCTTTTATGATGCTGAAGACTATCATCAAAAGTATTTGATTAACAATCCAAGTGGTTACGCTTGTCCAAGCCACTTTATCAGAACAACTCCAAAAAAATAAATGCTTTATATAATGTTTATTTTCTGTTATATACCCGCATATTCTTTTTTTTTATTTTATTCTATTAGCATGTATTATATATATTGTAATATTACCGAGCATGATATGTATAGAAAATTGTAGAATTCAGATTACTCAAAAAAAATGAATAAAAAGATTAATTTAATACTTATGGAAATTGGGAGACTAGTTGATCTCCTTTCAGTGTGATCAGACAAAGCTAAAGTAGGTCTATTTCAGGTTTAAGGCTTCATAATTAAAAACAATCATCAATACTACTGGTGAGTACCAATAAGTATAATTATTACCAAACAATAATATAGAATTTTGTGTACGTGAAGATAAGAAGTGCTCGTATCTTGATGTTCTTGTGACCTGGTTGAATGAATTAAGCTTTGCTTTCAGCCTTATGACTTCAATAGTCGTAAATATTACATATATCAAATGATATTAGTATTATGTATTCTATTAATTGTATATGATATAAGATGGTGTAGTATAAATGATTTTTCTTATTTGATTAGCCGCTGCCACCTCTTTTGTTTGTGCAAAGAGCATCATTTAATTTCTCTTCTCTTAATTTGCCTGTTCGATCTATTATTGGCCATTTTCCCCATCCGTTCAACCTAATGATTAAACAAGTAGCATTATCACTACCATTCAAAGCTTCAATATAATGAATGACTTCCTCACTACATTTCTGAGGAGCTCCTAATCTTTTTCCCTTCAAATTATATGTGCTCATAATTAAATCTGCCACTTCCTGACTAGTGCAGTTATCTGTGACACCATCTGTTATTAGCACTAAGAAACATTCATCTCCGCCTATTTGACCTATAGTATTCTTAGCTTGTTCCGGGCAATTATTTGTAATAAAATTAGAATTTCCCACCACTAAAGATTTCAATTCCGGTTCAGCTATCACTCCTTGACTCTTTGCGTTGTAATCCCCAAATGCACGGGTGTTTGCTAAATTTAAAAATCTTTCCTCTCCGAAAGAATCCATGCTTACCAAATTGGTAGTTGAATTCAATAATCTCAATCTTTCAATTGGATTGTCAGGATGATGCAATGATGTCAATGTATGAGCGACTCCAAATTTATCCACCAATATACATCTTGTATCACCAATTTGAGATATTATTAATTTAGAAACACAATTATCGTTAAAATACAATGATTCATTTTTAGAACTGGCAAGCAAACTATAAAGATAAACAGAAGTACTTGTAGAGCCCCCGTTAAATATAATACCGTTTTTGTTGGATGCCTTAATATGTGGGTTGTTTAGAAGCTTAGGGTTTGTCAAAATCTTGTAATCCAATGATAAATAACTAATAAATAATCTCAAGTATAAATCATCTATTTCTTTCAGGTTTTCAGTTTTAATTTTGGTATATTGTCTATTAACTGATCTTAACCACTTCCTGAAATAATTACCCTTGATTTCTTGGTTGCATTCTAAATTGATAAAAAAGTTTTGATATTTAATTATTAATTCTTTCAAATAATCTAGCGTAAGATCTTCTTGTTTGAAATTTTCAACATATTTACTCAAATTATTACTTAAAAACTTGGAAATATACGGGCCTCCATGGCCATCAAAAATGTTAAAGTTAAAAACCTGCAAGCAATTATCTTCGCTTTCATTATAATCGAGATTATCAAAGGAACTTAAATATCTGTGTACTGTGTTTGCCGAAACTTCCTTATTATATGGTAACTTTAGCACAGCTGCACTGTAAGCGTCCTCATTGTTATACCTGTTAAGTCTTCCAGAATAATGTCCATAGTACTGGCCTGATTTATTCAAAGAAATCCTTAGTCTAGGTTGCTTTTTGATAGGAAGATATGACACCATAGGTGAATCCAAGTAAATGTAATCAGATATTGTTCTTTTTTGAATGAAAGAGCGGATCATATTAGATGTAGTTGTTTCTTCTATATAACTAGTGGTTTTGATAAAGATAATCCAAATGCTCAATTATATCTATTCCGCTGAAAGTATTAGCTAGTTTCATTCAAAAATAGTCAAAGAATCATAAATAATAAAACTGGATATGTTTTGTTATCATCGTATCATCTTCATCTCATACGCCTATCAAACTTTTTTTTTTCTTTTTTTTTTTTTATTTATTTTTCCTGTTTTAGAATACTTATTCTATGGTCGGTTTCTCTTTCTTTTTTTTTTTCTTTCTTTTTTTACGGTGCCAAAATGAATTTCTTTTCTCTTAAAACCGTGTCATGTGACTATAGCAGCAAAAATAGCCTATTATTAGTACATGCTTCAACAAGATGATGGTTAAACCTGTGACTAACATATCGATCCTGAATCTTACAAATATGGGAGCTTTATTTCAAAATATCACATTAACAAAGTATTTGAATCAAGCTGATATGAAGAATACATTTAGTTGTGTCAAACAATCTAAAATTTGCAACTGACCTCTATTCGCAGTATGATATATAACTAATAATAAGGCAGTTGGTCAGATATATGTATAACAGACTGGTATACCTCGTAACTAATAATGTGTCAAGCTGCTATATCTGATCGAAATAAACTAAGAACAAGAATATTATACCAGATATAAATTCATTTCACATTTTGTGGACTCTCTGTGTAGTTAGGACACATGATGCGGTGCTTCAACAACTCATTTATCGGAAAGGAGCCTACCACATACCCTTCAGCGAAGAGCCATCGATTTTTACAGCATATTTGTACCCCAACTTTTCGCGCGCATATGGTCTTCTTATTCATCTACCTCCGAATTAGCTTCTTCACCTTCATCTTCGTCATCGTTGACTTCGGCTTCATACTCATCACCAGCCAACTCTTTAATTTCGGTTTCGAGTTTTTGATTAGTACTGTCATCGGCAGCACTCATGTTATTGCGTGCATCATCATCACTACTTTCCAGTTCTTCATCCAAATCCATTTTATCCGCAGTATTTTCTTCCTCCTCTTCATCGACATCAATTTTAACATTTGGATCGTTGGTTCGATCGTTGCCTGTATCAGAAGCTCTTTCTAGCTGTCTTTGCTTATTTGTCAACTTCTTTTGTTCTCTAATTGCATTAAAAGCGCTCAACTCATTATTTAGTTCGGGAACAAATTCTTCAAATCCCATACTGCTCAAGGCTTCCAACACGTCATTACCAGTAACAATAACTTTATCCTTACTAAGTGCTACTTGTCTTGCATATTCCCCAATGTAATTAACAAACACCGTGGCGGCTCTTTGTAATGCCAAAGTCGAATCTTTCGATATAATCACGTTAGAATTGTCATTTGTTTCAAAAGCGGATTTGGCAAGTTTTAATATTGTTGATTTTGGAAATAATAGATCTTCAATACTGACTGGACTGTTTTCCTCGGGGGCTGTTAAGTCTATTTTACCTGTTAAGTTTACTTTACCTGTTTTCTTCCATCCTTTAGCAGGCATTTCTATGTGGTGGTGTACTGTAATTTAGTATAAAAATATAGTAGATATGATGAGCGTACTGAATTCAACGTACTCTAGTTAAATATCAGCATTTTAATAAATTATCAACTATTGTTAGCCTTTTGATTTTCTTTGAGTTGCAATACAGTGTCTGCTTGCAGTATTTTTAAATTCACCATGAAAAAATAATTAAAATAAAACAAAATAGACGCGTCAGTGTGGTGCAAAAGTAAAAAATTACAAATAGAGTAAACTGCGTACAACGCAAAAACAAAAAAAAGCGTTACAGACAGGATTCGAACCTGCGCAGGTAAAACCCAATGCCTAACAGCTATCCAATAAAGAAAATAGCAGGGCATCGCCTTAACCACTCGGCCACTGTAACCACTTTGCGGCTTGGTTATGTCTTATGTAAAACTAAATACATATTTATGGCATATGCTCTATAAAATTTTATACAGTTGTGAATGTTGTGAAGAATTCGGAGTATTTCCGATGATTTGGTTAGTGTGAAGAATTTGAAGTATTTCCGATGATTTGTTTAGGATCATCGTTTTTAGTTGAAATACCTTTCATACTTTCATCAATAATAACATGTCGTATTATGAGTAATACTGTGAGGCATTATTAACTAAGAGCCAAGAAGATTAGTAAGAATGTGCCTTATGATT
>JASTUI010000069.1:0-58411 GCA_031125405.1 Saccharomycopsis oosterbeekiorum
GGAACTAGTTGACCTAATGGTCAAACGGCGTTTGTATTATAAGTAATACGGCAAATTCTTACTAATCATAAGGCACACTCTTACTAATCTTCTTGGCTCTTAGTAAATAATGCCTCACAGTACTACTCATAATACGACAACCTTGCTATTGAACTAGGATTTCATTTCCTTAAATTTAATCTTCATAGATGAGAATTAATTCTCTAATTTAGTAGATACTGTCGAGGTGAAGAATCTTGTTGTTTTTGCAGAGATTCTTGCTCGTTGTAAGAATCACCATTAGTGTTAATAGTCATTCTTTATTTGAGAGAGATAATGTATATTATTTATTCTCGTTATTTTCTTTCTTCTTCTTCTTTTAATCTTTCTGCTTTCCTTCACAGGATAGTTGTCCATATTTATCCCAATACTGCACCTTATTGATTAGTTACCCTGCCTTATGATTCTATTAATAGTTCAGATATAGTATCAATAATATGAAACTTTTATTTAGAAACTAGTCTCTTTGGCAAGCTTGATTACTTCAACTAATCAATCTTTCATGTAATCTTGACTCAGTTTTACAGTGTATTACTGGCTCAACAATAAAATAATGAATGGCTAGCAGAACCGGAATTGAATATGCAAGGAAGTTCATCTTCATTTGCTTAACGAGTTTTAACTCACCATGTATACATATGTACGGCTATGCTAAATGAATAGCTATGAAAAGCTTTTAAATTAATAAATCTGAGACCCATCAGTACATTCGAAATCTTTAAACCTGCTTATTTCTCACATAAGTTTCTTAGTTTGATTTAATAACATCATACTGCCAAAGTCTTACTGGTTTTCTCAAAGTTTGTTATTAGATAACTTGGTCTTAAAGGTAGCCAAAGTATTTTACTAGTTCCGGATTATCAGCGAGTTAAAAAAAATAGTAAGATAAAGATGCATAACCTACAAGTATGTTTAATTAAGTGCGATTTTAATAACCATTTGTTTATGCTTTAAAATCATAAATTCATTTGAACTGCCGACTTTCTTCCTTTCCTTTCTTGTATTGACTGTTTTGGCGCGATCCCTTTTTATAGTACGGCCTGCTTCCTTGGTATTTTTTATGATTTCTTGAAGAGTGGCTATATTTTCTTCCTCTACTCTCTATATTAAAACTGTTTGCATCATTTGTACTTGCACCCTTTAAATTACTCTGCTGCTGCTGCTGTTGTTGCTTTGACACTTTTAAGCCACTAATTTTACCTTCCAAGTCATGAAGATTCATTTGAACCACATATGATTTATATTTCTTCTTCTTTGGAAGAGCCTTATTGATTGTATCTATAGTCAATGCTTTGTTGTCTTCTTTCGTTTCATCTTCCAAAAGTCGAAATAATGGTAAAGATGGTATACTCAATCTGAATTCAAGAATTGAATTAGATCTAAACTTCACAACTGTGGATTTTGATTGAATTTCTCTGACAAACATAAAATTATTATCTACACGCTTGTAAAATGTAGAAGAAAATCCTTCTGGATAAGAATACTCAAGATCATCAAGAGCTGATACATCGGCACCCAGACTCTTCTGGTTAACATACTTTGGGATTTTAGCAGATTCATTATCATCATCTTCCTTTAGATTGAATGCGTATAAAGACACCAAAGTATCATTGACATTATTGTTGTTATCGCGTTTTAGCTTTTGACTTTCTTCATCCAAATTCATTATAGAGCTTTCTAAAGTATTAGTTCTTGGAACCAAATTCTTATTAACCGAATTATACTCCTTGTTTAAAGGTACGCTCGGTTTTAAAAGACTTCTCGCATAAAAGTTAAAAAAGCTCTTTTGAGGTTTTTGAGATTCCTGCTGTAAGTTATTGTGAGAAAAAGATTTAGTATTTTCGGAAATAATTGAATTGTAAATTTGAGAATTTTCGTGATCAGGGTCAAGTGGCATCATCATTGGAACCAGAGGAAAATAACTGCTAGAAGGTTCATTATGAATCTGATCCAATCTACTTGCAGATGTTTCATATGGCATAGAAACTTGGTTACTGAAATTTTGTGGAACATTTATCATAGATGGAGTATCTAATAAATTTTGTTGAATCAGGATCAAATCATTTTTAAAATTATCCTCATTGACAGGAAAAGCACACAGATCTCGAAATGGTGATACAGTTTCTGCCGTCGGGAAGATACTTGATGATAGGTTTAAAAAAGTGATCTTATCAGTCAAATTTGGGATTGTGCTATCACCTGTATTATTTAAGCTGTGGAATGCATTTACATTATGTTGAACTGTCAGTATACTTTCATATGGTCTAACTCTTTCACTTTTTGGAGATGGAAAAAATCTAGAGTGTTTGTTGGAACTCAAGTTAGGTGTAGATAGAACCGACTGTGACGTATCATAGTTACTGTTCATGTTACTTGAACTGGTGAACTTATTCATCGGTGTTTTGGAAAATTCATCAGATTTGACGTCAAGATAATTTGGTTCAAAGGGTGAAAAGTTAGGTGTAGTTGTACCAGGATTCATACTTGAAAATATATCGCCAGTAGTTTGCAAGTTTGCTGTTGGAATATCAAGTTCATCAGAGTTGTTAGCGCCAATATTAGTATTACCAGTGTTATTATTATTTATACCATTAGCTACCGATTGGTTAAAGTTAAAAAGAGAATTAGAGTCAACGGTTGTAGTGGAGCTTATGCTTGATAACTTATTGCTATCATCCAACTTTGCGTCAGGTTCAAATCCCAAGAGATTGCTGTTTGCGGCGTTATTATGATTTATGAAAGATGCCTGAGAAGCAAAACTGATAGGAGTTTGAGAAACAGGAAAATAGCTTGGTGTCAATTTTGGTACGTTTTTTGAACTCCAAGCCATGCTATTTCTCTTCCAAGAATCCAGTCTGTTAGAGTTAATAACTATATCATCTGTTGCTTGCTTATTGACATCAAAAGGTGTATTTATGCCAGAAAAGCCAAAGTTAGGTATTCCATGAGGTAGTTTAAATTCTGGAATCTCCTGTAAATTCGGATTATGTTGTCGAAATGGCGATTCTTGCTGATGGCTATAAGAATTTAACATTCTATCTCTATCATTAGGAGGTAAAAAGCCATCATCAAAAAATGGTGCTTTTCTTGAATCTTCCAAGCTAGTAGTGAAGAAATTACTTCTTTCACAACCACTCATCAGTATGGGACTTAGTTATACTTAATCTATAACGAACTGATGGAATCTGAGCTTGCTAGATAGTTGATAATGTAAAAGGGTTTTTGATTTGAGGACTCTTTTTTTTGTGTATTTCGATTTGGTTTTCCTTTTTTTTTTTTTATGATGTGTTACTCATTAAATTAATGTAGTAACTTTTGTTACTGTAATCCGTACTACGGAATTCCATTAAATTTAGCATGTCATATTTTTATTATTCAACCATAATTACATAAACAGGTTCTGTTACAGAAACAATATAGTTATATATCGTCATATACAGGATTGGTAGCATTAAAGTAATAACGAAACAAAACAAAACAAAACAAAAAAATGAGCGTTTCAACATGTGCCTTAAAGAAAGCAGTTTCTACGATTCAAAAATTGTATCCTATCAGTTTGGCAGAAACATCCTGGGATAATGTCGGCTTGTTAGTCAATTCTTCAATAGAATCAGAAGAGGTTGAAGAAAAAGCATCAAGCAAGGAACAATTTAAGATTTTATTAACTATTGACTTAACTAGATCAGTATGCAAAGAGGCAGTGTCACAGAAAGTCAATTTAGTTTTAGCATACCATCCTTTTATTTTTAGAGGCTTGAAACAAATTGGCGTTATATCTGATCCTCAACAAAATTCGTTGGTAGAACTTATTAAGCATAACATTTCAGTGTACTGTCCACACACTTCTATTGATTCAGTATGTGGTGGTGTAAATGATTGGTTAGTCAACAGTGTTGTTGACGGAAATTTGAACTTAGTTTCTAAAAATGTCCCAATTGAACCAGCTAAGGAGCCAACTGTTAATCCTGCAGAGAACGGTATGGGCAGATACTTAGTGTTGAAGCAATCGTTAAAGTTAACAGATATTATTTTTAACATTAAGAAACAGTTAAATATTCCTTATCTTCAAGTTGCATACGGCAAACCATTTGGGAAAAAACAAGGAAATTTACAGGAAATCACATCGATTGCCATTTGTGCTGGCTCAGGAGCTTCGTTGTTCAACAGGTATTTAGATGATCTTGATAACTTACCTGATTTAATCTACACAGGGGAACTCTCACACCATGAGATATTAGCCTATAGAGAAAGGGGTGCCAATGTTATTGTTTGCAATCATTCAAATACAGAACGAGGCTATTTGAGTAATATCAAGGAAAGTTTAGTCAAAGAATTGGGCGAAAAAGAATATCTTATCAAAATCAGTCAAGAAGACAAAGACCCATTAGTCGTGGTTTAGCATAAACAACAATAAAAAAGCAACCACATATTAGATATATACGACTTAGAAATAAAATGTAATAATTAATCAACTTACGGATATTTTCTAAAGTTTTCACAGCTTCGCATAATCTGGATGCTATACATTTACTTATTTATTACATACCGTAAGCAAATATACAGTTATGTTGAAGGTTTTAAGGTACAGCTTTCTTTATACAAAAAAGCAAATAAGACCAACGCATCATCAGCCAAACTTTCAAAAAAATTGTACACAACTGAAAAAATTTTTTTGAGATGAGTTGAACTTTTTTTTTAACAGATTCAGTAACCTCCTTTGAAAAGTCGATAGAGGGAAAGTAAAAAAAAAAAAAAAAAAATACGAAGCTTATTATTGAACGGGCTATAACCTACACTAACTCTACAATACGTAATATATAACATAACAACCTAATAAAAAAGCATTCTCTTTTAAAATAATATGTCAAACTGGCAACCAAATACTATAAGTTTAGATCAACTAAGATCAATTTTCTCTGGGGTTTTATCTCATGATAAACAAATTCGTGATGCGGCAAATAATGCGTTAGAGGAAATTCGCGATCAACCTGATCTAGATTTTTATTTATTATACATTTTGGTTGATGACACAAGTTCCCATGCCTCTCTTAGAGCTTCCGCGGGTGTCATGTTGAAGAACAATATAATCAAACGTGATTTTGCCAGTTCTACTTCTCAAGAATTGCAGCAGTATATTCTTCAAAACATTCTACGTGGATTGCTTGCCAGTGAGACTTTAGTTAGAAATATTACTGGTAATGTCATTACTGCATTGTTTCAAATCTACGGCATTAATGGATGGTCTCAGGTTTTACCACAGTTGATTGAACTCATTGAAAATGGTTCTTCTACTTGTTCACAAGAAGGTGCAATGTCCGCGATAGCCAAAATTTGCGAGGATTCAACCTTGGCATTGGATTATGATTACAACGGTGAAATTCCAAGCGAATTCTTGGTTCAGAAGTTCTTACTTTTTTTGAATCATCCATCTCAAATGGTTGTTGCTAAAAGTATTAGTTCAATTAATCAATTTATTGCATTGAGTTCAAACAGTGTATTCTCTCATTTTGATCAATTATTAGAAAGCTTATTCAAATTGACTAGTTCGAATGATAGAAGTGTTAAGAAGAATATTTCAACTTCTTTTTATTTGATTTTAGATAAGAGTCCTGAAAATTTAACTCCTCATATCGAAGGTATCACAAACTTTTGTTTACATACTATAGTAGATACAACTTTAAGTAATAACGACTCAGAATTTAACGAAGAAGTGGCCATAGAAGCATGCGAATTTTTGTTGGGATTGGCCACATCGTCCTCTGTTGATTCCAACTTGATAAAAACATTATTACCTTCCATAATACCTGTTTTAGTATCAAAAATGGTTTTCTCTCAGCAAGATGTTGAATTATTCGAAACCATGGATATGGCAGATGATGCCGGGATCGAAGATAAGGAAGAAGACATTAGACCAACTAATGCCAGAAACAAACAAAAAATTGCCACAAAAATGGACACCAGTAACAGTAATGAACAGAACGACGAGGAAGACGAAGATGACGAAGATGGGGATGATGATATTACTAATTGCAACTTGAGAAAAGTTTCGGCAGCAACTTTAGACGTTTTGGCAAGTACACATCCGCAGTATGTCATGGAATTAGTTTTACCGTTATTAAAAGATAATATCAGTAGTGAACAATGGCCTGTACGTGAAGCTAGTATATTAGCTTTTGGTGCCATTTGTGAAGCTACATTACTTCTGGCTGCCGATAAAATTCCTATTTTGATTCCATTCTTAGTTGAGAGATTGCAGGATCCACAACCAAGAGTTCGTCAAATCACATGCTGGACTTTGAGTCGTTATTCTTCGTGGATTTGTGAGCAAGCAATTGATCAAAACTCGCAATTTGGTGGATATTTCCTTGCCACATTACAATCTATCATGGCATGTGGGCTAGACAAGAAGAAAGTTGTTCAGGGTAGTGCATGCTCCTCTGTTTCGAGCTTTGTTGGTAATGCTGATTATGAACTCCTAGTGAATTTGATTGAACCGTTGTTGCAGTTCTACAGTGGATGTTTTAAACTTTACAAAAAGAAAAATTCGTTGATTTTATATGATAGCGTTCAAGTATTTGTTGAAAAGATGGGTGACTTAATCTCAGCTAATCAAGATTATGTTAATCTATTATTACCATCATTATTAGAAAGATGGGACCAAAGTGTTGATGATGATAAAGATATTTGGCCGTTGTTGGAATGTATGTCTTCAGTTGCTGCCGTATTAGGTGAATTATTTGCACCATATGCTGTCTCTGCATACAAGAGGGCTGTTAGAATCATTGAAAATTGTATAAACATCGATAAGATGGCCAAAGTTGATACTTCGAATACTTTTGTTACTCCAGAAAAAGATTTTATTATTACTGCCATTGATTTATTAGACGGTTTAGTTCAAGGTTTGCAATCGCATTGTTCAGAATTAATTAATGATAGTTCAAACAAAACGAATTTAATCGATTTGTTAATTCAATGCTTACAAGATCCAGTGCATGAAGTTAGACAATCGGCATTTGCTTTGATTGGTGATTTAGCAATTTATTGTATGCATTCTATTTTAATGCCATACTTGAGGCCTTTAATTCAATGTATTATCAACGAAATCAATAACAGAAGTGAAGAAAGTAGTGCAGTTTGTAACAACTCTGCTTGGGCTTTCGGTGAAATGGCATTAGTTTTACAGCATGATCAACTAGCTCCATACTTATCAGATGCAATTCCATGTTTGATCAATCTTTTAAATGATGAAAACTGCGAACAAACAGTTTTAGAAAATGCTGCGATCACCATTGGTAGACTAGGTACATCCTGCGGTTCTGAACTCAGTGAGTTCCTTCCGCAATTTGCATTCAAATGGTGTATGTATATGAAATACTTGGAACCTAATCAAGAAAAAGAAACTGCTTTCAAAGGAATGGCTAAAATTATTATGATCAATCCCTCTGGATTTAGCAATAATGAGACTTTATTGATGTTTATCGATTGTATAGGATACTATTTCCACCCAACTACCGAATTGACACAGATTTTTCAAAAATTGATTGATGGTTATAAAGAATTGATTGGTTCTCAACATTGGAATACTATTATTAATAGCTTAGAAGGTGAATCCCAACATAATTTGAGATCTAAGTATAATATTTGAATGTTTTTGGTTCAATCTGATTGTTTCAAGCTTTTTGTTCTTTTTTTTTTAAGGTTTTTGCTTTTTCTTTCTTTTTTTTTTCTTTTCTTTTTTTTTTTTTTTTGCTTTTGGTATATATAAAAATTTAAAAACATTGTATTACACCATTTTATATCTTTTAGATATTTTTAAAATTTAGATGTCAAAGTGAAATAATCTCATTAGTATCTTTTTTCAATTATGATTTTGACATGCTCCGCAAAGTGAAGAATTACTAAAGCGTTTTTCCACGCCCTCAAAAAAATGCAAAAAAAAACAAAAAATTGTAAGCCATCTTTTGTGCGAAATATATAATAGATACAATCAATCTGATAATAGTATATTCAAATCACTTACTATAACTTTACAGCAAACTGTAAACAGAGTAATCAGATTATAAAAACTGATGGTAAGCATGGATATTTTATTTTATTTTTGAGTTGCTTTCTTTCACTTCCATTATATATGAAATAACAATTACTAACATTATTTTTTTTCAATAGTCAGGATTTGGAAAGTCGTCATTTGGACAGTCATCATTTGGACAGTCATCATTTGGACAGTCGTCATTTGGATCAAATAATAATGGGGCATCTTCATTTGGAAATACAGGATTTGGAAGTTCAGGATTTGGAAGCTCAGGATTAACAGGAGGAGGAGCAAGTATTGGTTTTGGAAGTTCATCATTGGGTTCAAATAAAGGAACCCCCTTTAGCGGAGCATCTCCATTTGGTAGTCCGAACAATGATAATAAGAACAACAATGGTTCATTTGGGAGCTCTAATAATGCTAACACGAACAATTTTCCATTTGGAGGTAATCCAACAACAAACAACCAAGTATTAGGTGTAAATGCAGGCCCAGCAGGTCCATTTGGAAGTTCTTCAATGGGAAGCACTACCAGCTCATTTAGTAGTAGTCCGTTCGGAAGCACGTCGATAAATACCAGTAAAAGTCCGTTTGGAAGCAGTGCTTTTGGAAGTTCCAATGCCAATACTACGAATAGTAGTCCGTTTGGAAGTAATGGTGGTTTCGGTGGCGGTAATCCCAACGCTGCAACCAGCAGTCCATTTGGGAACACAGCTGCAGTTAATAATATTAGCCCATTTGGAAGTGGTGCCGCCCATCCTGGAAGCAGTCCTTTCGGGAGCTCCGCAGTAAAAACAAACAACAGTCCTTTTGGAACTGCTAACGCAGGTGGCAGTAGTTCATTTGGAAGTGCGGCGAATAATAATAATAACAACACCGACGCATTTGGAAACAGTTCTACGAATACAGGAGGCAGTCCATTTGGAAATAGTTCTACGAATACAGGAAATAGTCCATTTGGAAGTAATTTTGCGAATACAGGAATCAGTCCGTTTGGAAGTGCTAGTACGAACAACGCTCCATTTGGCAATGTGGCAGGTGGCAATGTTTATGGAGTTAATAACACAGGAGCAACGATATTTGGGAATCTGGGAAACGCAAATGTATTTGGAGGAAATAGTACTGGTGCAGCACAGGCGTACATTCAAAGTGCGGTTGTTGGAAATGGAGATAGTTCCGTCGAAACGGTAGATAGAAATTTAATTTATTCAAAGAAAGAAAAGCATACAGACGAGTCAATCAGAGCGTTCAGCGACCCAGCATTTATGTTGGGAAAAGTGCCAGAGCTACCACCCTCTTTTGAGCTTTGCTTTTAGGAGAACGACAAGCATTGTACGCTGTATTGTATGAGCTGCATGAAAGCCATAGGTATGGATTCATCTTTTTATTTTTTACTTTTTTATTTTTTTGACATTCCTACTTATTTGATTGATATATTATAATAAAATATTTACTTAATAATATTAGCCATACAGTATGGTTGGAATAATAAAACAAAAGATTTATTTATGTAGACCCTCGAATGGCGTTATGGGATTCTATTTAGTTTGATACGCGACTGAGGTGTCACAGGAATCAAAGATACACTGTACAAGAGCAGTAGCAATCTATGAGCACAATGGATTCCAAGCGGAATACCATAAATAAATAAGCGTATTCACTAAGAGGCTAGAAGAAGAAAAGAAAAGGAAAAGCACCAGTATCTCGATGTAATTCTAACGATAAGCATATCGATAATCAACCAAACTGGACACCGCTAGAAAAATGCTTTTAATTTTTGTCAAAATGGAATATTTGTATGCAATGTTGCTTTTTTCCTAGTATTTTGTTGCGGCGCACCGACTGATAAGCTACGTCAGCTGTTTTCTCATAATATCAAAGATCTCACAGCTTTTTTTTTCCTTGTTTGTATAAAAAGCTGCTGGATTGGCCTCTGGATTTAGATCAAAATTTGAATCAGGTTGTATATTAGGGGAATTAGAGTAATCAATAACACAATTATCATTAGAGTTATTATTATTTTCTTTTTATCAGAACACAAATATAAAAAAAAACATGCTTCAATCATCCGCGTACGGGAAAGATAACGTCAAGTTCTTGAAGGTTATTAAAGATCCATCCAACCCAAAAGTCCACCAGGTCATTGAAGTCAGTTGCCGTGTATTGTTGACCGGTAACTTTGACATTTCCTACACCGAAGCCGATAATGCTCCGATTGTTCCAACAGACACGGTGAAGAACACAATCTTGATCTTGGGAAAGACGACCAAGGTGTGGCCAATTGAAACGTTTGCTGTTACCTTGTCGCAGCACTTCTTGAATAAGTATAGCCATGTCAGCGGCGTTGATGTTTACATTGAGCAATTAGCATGGTCCAAGATTGTAGACGCTTCTGGGAAGGAGTACGGACACTCTTTTGTCAAGGCCGGTAATGAGTTGAGAAATGTGAGCTGCAAAGCCACCAGGGACCAGAAGGACTTCAAGTTAGTGTCTGGATTGAAAGACTTGACGGTCTTGAAGTCCACCGGCTCTATGTTCTACGGCTTCAACAAGTGTGACAACACCACCTTGGGCGAAACCAAAGACCGTATCTTGAGCACTGACATCGACGCTTCTTGGGAGTGGGACACCAGCAAGGTTAACGTGCACACCGTTGGTGAATTAGCTGCTCCACAAGGCACGGGCTTCGAAAGCATTTTCAAGAATTCGTTTGACAACACCTTCAACAGCGCTAAGGAGATCACCTTCGGCTTGTTTGCCACACAAAACTCGCCATCCGTGCAAGCCACCATGTACGACATGTCCATGGACATCTTGAAGGCTAACCCATTGGTCAAGACGGTTACGTACAACTTGCCAAACAAGCACTACTTCCTCATTGACTTGGAATGGAAGGGCTTGAGTAACGACAACGAATTGTTCTACCCATCGTGGCATCCAAACGGCTTGATCAAATGTACTGTTGGCAGAGACGAAAAGTCCAAGTTATAGGGGATTATCGCTTAATGGAAAAGGCATAGGAAAACTTACACACCACACAACGGGGGTAGCCGTATATTTTTTTGTATTACGTCTCTTTGCTATTTATAATATATCAACCGCTGGAAATATTTATTTATTCTGTAGTTGTAGACGTTTTGACGCCTTACTCAGGGACATATAGTCCACTATCTCACAAAGTAATCTTGTAGTCACGTTTCCTTGGGCGGTACTGGTAAATGCAGTTTTTCATTTTTGAAGATTGTGTATCGTTCTTTTGTGCGCCACAAGCCGTTTAAAGCCAGCATGATTTTCAAAAAAAATACTTCTGCATGTGGTCTATGTTTTTGTTCATTGGAATATAAAAAACAGAAAATAAATAGATGAGCTAATGAATGGATATTTAAAACAATAAAGCCGCAACGGTATGTGTGTGTGTGGGAGTTTTGTGCACACAAGAGAACGAAGATGAAGCGTTGAAAAGAGAGTCACGTGACAAGCACGTGCCATTTTTCTTTCAAACTTTTTTTCTTCATCATTTTTTCTGCCTTTTTCAGATTATCCATTTTTCTCTTCAGCAAGAAAAGCCATATGTCCGAAAAACCAAAATCCGTCAGGTACACACCCGGCTATAAATAGAAAAAAAAAATAGTAGCAAACGATGACGAAACAGTCGCCCAAAAGAGAAGAACTTTCTTTTCTTTTTATGCTCTTCCTCTTAATCGCTCATTTGTTGCTTATACTTGGGCATATTTAAGTTCGCGCTGCTGCTACTCTGCCAAAAATAGCCTTGCAAAACACGTAATATAAATATAGAATATGTAGGATTAACAATAGGAGACGCGGGAACTTGTACATTTTTGAGAATAAACCGCAAGGGACTGAACATGTTGCATATTGGTAAAGGGTTCATTCGAAAAGCATGTGTGCAACAGCTGGGTCTTCGGTGCACAACACGTATGGCAGTAGTACATAGTTGATGGATGGAGAAACGAGTGAATGAATGAACAAACCCAGCTGCCTGCTCTCGGATTCTTATCTATGTTTTTGTGATCCTATTCTGCCTTACAAGCTATTGTGTTTGCGTTTGCGGGTTCTGTCCGCGCTTGTTTTGAACCAAGACACTGTGTTGTCAGGACCCGATCTCCACCCTGCGCTATCAAGTATCCTGTGCAGATCTCTCCAGCGCTATCAGCGTGTGCTATGTCACCAGTTCAAGCGATGTTGATGCTGGTAGCACGCTGTGTTTCCCTATTCCTTTCTTTACTTTCTTTTTGTTGGTTTCTTTCGCACAAGGTGGCCGCCTCTAAAAATAGAAATGAAAAACGATAGCTGTTGTGTGTGTTCTATCGAGAGAAAGCACGACGGCTAATCCCATCCCAGAAAGCATAATTTCGCAATTGAATAAGTTAGCCATGCACCGTAGATTTTTGTTTTGTTTTCTGTGGATATTGTTGGATTACAGTCTTGTTTCTGTGGCCTCAGTACTGCTACAGTTTGGGGGTATCGCAGAAGCAGTGATTGCTATATATACTCGATAATCCGTCTTTTTTTCCAGTTCTCGTCTTGGCTCCAATACGGTTTGTGTTTCCCATCTATCTTTTCAATCTCTGTTTCAACCGCCTTTCTCTTGTGCTCTTTCCCTCTTTTGCTATTTCTCTTGTCTTCATTCTCCCTTGCTGTTTCTCTTGTCATCTTTTCTTTTGTTGCTTCTCTCTTATCATCCTACGCTTGCAATTCCAACAGTTATCACACCCTTTCACGATTGTCTGTTGCAAAGTGTGTGTGCACACATCCATTAATCTATCAACCGCACGCACCACGCAGAATACAAAATTACAAAAACTGCAGAGACACCAAGAAAAAAAACTCAACTCGGTTGAAAAAAAAAAAATCAAAAATCAAAAATAAAAAAAAAAGAGGCAACAAAAAAAAAAAAAGAACAAGCCGCAATCTCAAATTTTCATACCTTACAGATAACTACTACTGTTTTTTTTATCTTACAGTGTATCATTGTTCTCTTGTTATCCAGCTATACCCATATCATCCCAACCATACAGGCTTGTCTTCGAAAACTACTGCTTTTGTATCAGTAAACTATCCACCCCAAGAAAAGCTTCTTAGTCTTTCTTTTCTTCTTTTTTGTTTTCCTCTTTTCTTGTTCCTCTGAGTCTAGCATGCAAAAGGACAACCCGACAGCTTCTGGATCTGCTCCATCCGGTATTGAAATCAACACAAATGCCGGTACCAATGTCGGCAAACGCTCCAGCTCGTCGGACTCCTTGCCGTCCGTGGCCGTGTCGAATGTCTCTGGCGGCTCTCCGAGCACTAGATCTCGAAGCAGGAGTAACGCCAGCAGCTACAACCCCGAATCTGCAAACCACATGGACACAGGCTCCTTGAGTGCCTTGCAGGAAAAGATCATCGCCTTCCAGGAGTCGCGGTTGGGCAGGTCCACGCCCACGTCCCCGGTAGACGGCCACAGCAACTCAAACTCCTACGTTTCAGGAAACTTGAACAGTCTATTGATGGGTAACGGAGACACGTCCAATAATAACGGCCACGATGCTGCTAATGCCTCCCGAAGCAGAAGCGCATCGGTCACCAACTTGCAAAAGTCCTTGCACGAGAATGCAGACTCTTTTCCAAGATTTTCTCCGCAAGATTTGCAGAGGAGACAGATGTCAAATGATGGTACGCCCGATCAGGAGACTAGTTGTAAACGCGGAGAACAAAACGAAAAGAAAAAAAGTCTTCCAAGGAAAAACGAGGGCGTAGTTAGTAACATCAACGATTTGAATACAATAAATAGAATGAACAGACTTGCTCAAAAAATGGCCGCCTTGTCCACCAGTCAACAACCAGATGCTGATAAAAACCTGCACCCATTGAAACATTTGCCTGTCAGTTCTTCTCAATATTCCTTCTTGACCAATGCCGATAATAAGCCGTTGGCAGATTCCTCATTCTGGAAGAGCCAGCAGCAGTTCTTACAACAAAGATCCTCGGCTGCTTCTCAAGCACGCTCATCAGCTGCACAGCCACAATTTTCGCTTTTACAACAACAACAATTTCAACAGTTGAACCAACCCCAAAAAAAGACTGCCAATAGCTTCAATGAAAAGCCACCTCTTCCACCTTTCCCTTTACCTTCTCAAAATAAGCAGTCAAAAACAACGCCTGAATTATCTTTAGCAGCAAGAAGAAAAAATAAGTTCTCGGCTAATTTATTGCTTTCGGATCTTGATAATGACAAGGCAAAACCTTTACTGTTAGGTTCAAAAACAGCTTCCGCTGCAAATTCTACAGATAGTAATTTTTCTTTTAAAGAAGATGAAACCAACGGCTTCTCCAATTTCAATAAGTATATTGATATTAAAAATGGTAAGTTGAATTTTAATAATAAGGCATCTATTCATTCTCACGGTGTTGATTTCAGTTCTGGTAAATCTTTTGAAATTTCAACAAATGATATGGAAGTCATGGGCGAACTAGGTCGTGGTAATTATGGTACTGTTACAAAGGCGTTACATAAACCTACTAAGATTATTCTTGCTATGAAAGAGGTCAAATTAGCATTGGATGAATCTAAATTGAGACAAATATCCATGGAGTTGGATATCCTTCACAAATGTGAATCTCCTTTTATTGTTGATTTCTTTGGCGCATTTTTTATTGAAGGTGCTGTTTACATGTGTATTGAATACATGGATGGTGGCTCCTTGGATCAGATTTATGAAGGTGGTATTGAAGAGAAAAAATTGGCGTATATTACAGAATGCGTCGTCCATGGTTTGAAAGATTTGAAAGATAATCATAACATTATTCATAGAGATGTTAAACCTACCAATATCTTAGTTAATACACAAGGTAAAGTAAAGCTTTGTGATTTTGGTGTCAGTGGTAATTTGGTCGCTTCTAAAGCGAATACCAACATTGGTTGCCAATCTTATATGCCGCCTGAGAGAATCACATCTAATTTGAATCATGATACTTCATATACAGTACAATCTGATGTTTGGTCATTAGGTATCACAATAATTGAAACTGGTTTAGGAAAATTTCCATATCCTCGAGCTGACAGTATTATGGATCAATTGAATTATATTGTTTATGGCGAATCTCCTACATTACTGAAATCTGATTTTTCTGAAATGGCAATTCTGTTTGTGAGATCTTGCCTTTATAAAAAACCAGAAGATCGTCCTAATTATAACAATTTATTGAATGCCGAATGGCTTAGTTATGCTAGAGATAACTGGTTTGGTGTTGATTATGGCGATATGCAAAAGGATTTTTCAGATTTTGTGAGGGAAAGAGTTCAAAAGAATAAAGCTTCAAGATGCCATTAAAGATTTGAGAATCTGTACGATATATAAATTTATATATTCATCTTCACGTTATATATCAATTTTGTTTAGACTTTTTTATCTTTCCTTATACTACAATATATAATATAGAGAGATGTCATAAGATTAGGCGCATGCTTTGTTTTTATAAATAAGTAATAGTGTACACAGTTTTTGCTAGATTTATTTTCAGATACGAAAAACATCAAACACATCCATTCTTGGTTTCTTTTTTCAATCAATTCTTTCTAATAATGAATTTCGGATCTACTTTGCTAGCAAACTCGGTCCAAGAACCATCATAAATTCGAATCCCTTTACTACCGAGCCCAGCAATATCTAAAGCCGTTTTGACAACACATGCAGTGACACCAGTTCCGCAAGAAACAATAATAGGCTTCGAATCATCAATGTTTCTATTTTTAAACCATTTTTGCAAGTGTGCTCTATCCAAGAATAATTTGTGTTTGTGCTGTTCAAATACCAGTAGTGCAGGCGCACTTTTAACAAAAGGTGCATGTCCTGATGGTAACCCTGGCCTTGGTTCAGGAACCGTACCGTAATACCTATCTTCTGGTCTCGCATCAATGATATAGTATTTTGAAGCTAAGGATTCGTTACTGACAATTTTGAAAAAGTCGTCGAAAGATATCACATCACTTTGTAAATTAATTCCTTCATTTGAAGTATATGTAGCAGGTTCATAATTGCTTGCTGTTCCCATTTTAGATTCATCCATTTTAAATTTCAGATCCAAATATTTGTTCAAATTATCAAGTAAATAAACTTGTTTATGATGGAAAACATCAAGCATCCAAGCAGTTCTTGAAGCAGAAAAATTATCGTTTTGATCATAAACAACTAATATGTCATCATTACGAATACCTAGTTTTCCCATTTCAATATTGAACATATTCAAAGTTGGAAGCATATGCGGATAAGGAGATTTCGCATCCCTAATACAATCAATATCAAGAAAAACTGCATTTGGAATTCTTCTTTTCATAAATTCATCAAAACCATGCTTCGCAACATTTGGTAAGTACCAAGTAGCATCAACTGGAATAATTCTGTCTTTTTTAGTTTTTTTGATTAGTTCCTTGAATGCTGAAGGCGAAATAAGTTTCACTTTGTGCATTTTATAATCTCTACTTATTTTATCTAAATATGAATATATTATTGTCGGGATTTTTATAGTTTATTGAAATATAAATAATAAATCTTAGTGATTGAGCTCACATATACTGTTGACTGCGTTTCTTTCATGACTTTAAAAACATAAAAATTAAAATGGTGTTCGGGTTTTACAGTGTCGGGGTGCTAGAAAAAAAACTAATTGATAGTGAACCAATGAATCTGTTTTCGAAGTTGGCCGTGTGGTCTAGTGGTATGATTCTCGCTTTGGGTGGAGAACCTTGATTATATTTGGGGTTCCGCTTAAACATGCGAGAGGCCCTGGGTTCAATTCCCAGCCCGGCCCTTCTTTTTTTTTCTTTTTAAGAAAAAAATTTTTAAAATTTCTCCTAACTTCTGATATATTTAATTGCGCTGAGAAGAAAAAAAAAATTGTATAAAAAGAGTACCATCTCCTGCCTATTTTTTTTTTACTCTCTTGATTTTTTCTTTCTTCTTTCATTCTCCTTCTATATCCTTCCAAAAGTTTTATAACTTAATATGATGAGCTGTTTTTATTCGACATATCCCTCTTGGTGTAGTCTTTTCTTCGGGAGAGATTCCCTTGAAGTTTCCAAGTATTCTTGGAATGGGATGTAATGGAGATTGTACCTATTAACCCACCTTGTTACTTACATAAGGTATTCATTTAGGATCCCTCTGATCTTCTTTTTGTTTTTGAATACTTTGTTTATTCAAAAAAAAGAGAAGAAATGAGTTGTGAAATTTTTTTGGAAGGATTTATATATATTTAAGCCATACTATGTGGTTACCTTGCTTACTCATATTAGTAAAAAGTATTTTTTAAGTCTAATTGATGCTTTTTGATTTTATTTTGTGTTTTTTTTTCATCACTAGGTCCGCATTAATGAGGTAGATTTTTCTATGAAGCTCCATATGTTAAATTCTGTATTTAATAGCGGGAAATCAACCAAGTATTTAGATTTAATAACTAGATTGTTGAAATATCTTGCTTGAAGAAGGTCATTTATGTATTTTTTTTTAAAAAATATATTCATGATACCAACTTTTTTGAGCGGTTAAATCTACAAGCCCAACTAAACTTGTGTATACTTACATTCTATTCGTCTATACATATATGTAATTTATTTTTTGATACACCATTGTTGAATGATCCTAAGACAGTCAACTGCGTAGACATCGCTTTAAGCGTTTGCAATGCTGCTGCAGAATTGTTATAGTATTCAACGAAAAACATGTAATTCCAGTTACCTTTGTGCGATGGTCTCGATATTATACTTTTGATTCTCATTTTGTATTGAGCGAAAACATCAAATATACAAGGATTTTGAGAAGTGATACTAATCAATGTTAATTCATCATTGTTATCAATTTCCGCAATATATGGTGAAATCCTTTCTTTATTGGTAATATCAACTAAAGCGCCATTTTTATCTTGAATGTTTTTCAATATCAAGAATCTTGTCGTGTTATTTCTATTATCCTCAATATTGGCTTGCAAAATATTGATATTATATATTTTTGCAGCAACTCCATTGCAAATGGCTGCTGATCGAAATTTCCCATTTTTAATATCTTCAGATACAAGTTGTGCTGCTTTAGAAGTAGAATCTGTATCAATCTTTATGTATTTGATTTTCAAGGTCTTGAAGAAATCAGTACATTGAGACCAAACTTGCGGATGTGAATAGATGACTTCAACATCTTGTAAATTCTTTGCATTAGTTAATAAATTATGATGAATAGGTACAAACTCTTCTGCAACAATTTTCAAAGTTTCTTCAGTTTTGTTACAATAGTCTCTTAATAAATCATAACTGAAAATAACCTGTCCATTAGTGGAGTTTTCAATAGGAATCACTGAATAGCTCAACACTTTCAAATTTTCAATACAGGCAGAAATGGATGATAACGGATCGAACTTTGTTCTCCATTCATTTTTGTGAATGGTTTCTAATTTGTTGGAGAATTGTATTGCTGCTTGATGGGAGAAACTTCCTTCGGGACCTAAGAAACCTATTTTCTTGTACAATAATTTATGTTTATTCATTCTTTCGTAACAACATATAATTTAATCAAAAAATTGTACTTTTTTCGAGTTTACCTTAGTAGAACAAAGGAAACTATGAAGACGCTAAAAAATATAAAAGTCATTAAAAGACAAAGAGCCATACATGTACACGTTGAAGCGACCAACGATACTAAAATTGCGACTATTTTAATGCTTTTTTTTTTTTTTTTTTCAACCAAGAATTTGGTTGTCCTACTGAAGCTTTCTCTATACAATACCCAAAGTTTCAGCCAGGTTCTAATACAAGTATGCTATAAATTTATCACGAAAATTATATAAAAAGGGATTAAGAACTGAATTGGACCGATATACCGATTTTGCTTTGCTTATCCAAACTAGCATCCTCTCTATCCATATATTTTAAAGGAAACAAATGAAATCCGAATTCAAGCAAAAAATTCTTAAATTTACCTTGCCACGATGTTCTTAAGTCCAAATCATTGATACTTGTAGATATCTTAAAAACATTAGTGAATGGCAAGTTAGCGTACACTTGTCGGAAATTTTCAATATTATCTGTAATTGATGCAGTACCTGTTATTTTTCCTATTTCATTGTCAATATTATTCAACGCATTTTTGTTCCTTGTAGTAAATTCACAAGGATTAGTATTTGAAACAGCATCTTGATTTAATATTTTATTAATTTCATCATTTATAATCAAACTTGGATTATTCTTCCAAAGTTCGCATCCAAATGATAAATTACTCTCATAAGAATAAATGTTAAAATCATATTTAGTGCAAAAGCTTAAATCTAAAGATGGTTTAACATTGTAAGAAATATTTACTAATCCAATCAAAGGATTAGCAGTCAAAACCATAGTTAATGGTTTCCCGTTATAAGTTGAATATGTTGAATATCTTAAGGACAGCAGTAATCCAGGACTCATATTCGAAATACCGTACCAAATCTCCGTACCTAATGATAATCTTGAATTTCCATACAACTTATCAGCATCTTTAAAGGATTGTTGATAGTCACTGAAATCATTATTATATCCGCTATTTGTAAATGAACTGTTGTTATAATCTGAATTATTCTCTAAGTGTTGATTATATGATTGCTTTTTCTTCTGTTTACCTATGTCAATATTATACAACTTTCTAAGTCCGATCAAATTTTCATTTGAAGAGTAGATGAGTTCCGTAGAGTCTTTCAAATTATTTTCCTGATAAAAAATTGTTAATATGGCAAAGTCTTGATAAAATTTGGAATTAGAGCTAAGACATTTCAATAAAATTCTAGAATTTTTGGAAAAATTTTTAATAAGCAACCCCTCTAACACGTTTCCTGGAAAGTTCATTTTACCATATAGCAAATAATTATTATGATACTTCTCTGTTGATAAATCTTGTTTACCCAATTTTTTATTGGCATTTTTTGTCTCATTCAATTTCATTAGAGATTTGGAAATTGAGTCAACAAATCTATAAGTACCAATTGAATCTTGGAGTAGAATATCTTTACTTGTCTTAGCATTACTCAAAAAAGAAGAAGAATATAAATAACTTAATGATCCATTGATATGATTTGAGTTGGATAATGTCAAAGAGTTAGCAAAATTTAAACTGTCGTTCAATTTACTGATAGTTAAAGAGATTCCACTGGGAATATCGAAATATAGTAGCAGCTTGGGTGTTGCCGCTATCGCAGGATATAAATTATCCTCATCCCAATTGTTCAATGAATCATAAGCCTTAATTATATAATCTAAATAGGATATCATGTCATGCATTTCATTGCTCTAGTATAGTCATAGATTATATTTTGTTTAGTATCTATAGTTTACTCACTTGATTTATTCATATTTTTTTTAGAAACACAATATTTTTAGTTTTTTGTCTGATCTGTGCGAACACTAATTTACCATAGATTTCAATTGCTTCAACATTTTATAATTCAGTACCTAACTCAATAAGACTTTGATTATTCTATATTAATATTGTCAATTTATTATTGATTACTTAGTTAAACAAAAGGAGAAGAATAAATACATAGTTGAAAAAAAAAAAAAAAAAGAAGAAACAGATAGAGAATAAAAATAGTATAGCAAATATCATTACCTAGTCTACTCTTCAATATCCACCATTATTGAAGCATTCTTGAGACCAACCTCCTGAACTGTATCATTAACTCTTTCAATCAAATTGATTCTTTGATAAGATAAGTTAAAAAATTTACCTTTAATTAAATCGTTGTCCAATGATTTCAAATATTCGTAAATCACTCTAACTGTCTCATCCAAGCCGAACTTATGAACTATTCTTGACCCATCAGGGAACCTTATTTGTATTCTAGTAGAGTTTTCTTGCATATCTTCATGTGGTACTGCCAATATTTTTGCAAATCTTTCGTCATTGGTTAAGCCTTTCTCTTCTTCTTCCTCTTCTGCACTCGTATCGTGCACCAGTACATCATTCGAAGAACCAGCGTCAATTACTATAACATCATTCTTAGATCTGTGATCATCTTCATCTTCCAGAAATTCAGGTTCTGACTCATCGTCAGAATCTAGACTAATAACGTTATATGCATTTGACTGTTTGCCATTAATCCATTCTTCATCATTAACGCCTTGTCCCAATGATTTTTTCATAGCTAATGTAATTTGTTGCTCCTCACTTAAATCATCATAACTTACTTTAGTTTTATGATACACTGGTGGATTTGTAGCGCCAGCTTCTGATGAATGAGTACTTAAAAACTCATGAACTTGTTCCAACCATTCATTTACAGTCGGCATAATTACATTCCATTCTTTAAATCTTTCCCCAGAGTAAGGGTCCAAGATAGCCACGTGAGGTAATTGAGATTCATCGCTTGAAGTATCACCATTAATTTGATTGTTTTGTAAGTACTGACTACCTTGTGGATCATTAGTTGTATATTGCAAAAAAATGAAATTCTCGGATACGACGTGTTTGATTTGTCGGTTGGACCAAAAATCACGATTAAGAACTTGACATCTGAAATCTTTGTTATCTTGAATATTGATCAAAATGAATTTTTTCTCTTTTCTACCACTTGTTTTGGCCGCCAGTAAAGTAATGTTTGAAATTAAGTCAGAAGGGGGAGCAAATAATTTCGCTAATTTTTTCTCATGGGCAGTCAATGCAGGATTGCTATCAATTTCGTCAATTTCATCAATTTCATCATCATCTGATAAGGCATTTCTAGCCACTTGATCGAAAACATTTGAGCCAATATTATTTCTAAGTCTTTGGAGATGTAGATGATAATTATACTCTGTATCTTCATCATAAGAAACATATGGATCATCTACCAATCGTTGATGAACAGGTTGAAGTGGAGCTCTTACGTCTGTTTCATCATATGCCTCACTTTGTAATCTGGATGCTAAGTCTGCATCACTGGAAGCATTAGTATTTGTATTACTTCCATCAAGAACGCCACCTGTTTCAAAATACAAGTTAACAGCCGGTTCTAAATCGCCATTACTAAGTTCTAAAAATCTTCTTGCAGAGTCAACATCAGAACCAGTTATGGCAACAAAGTTGGAAATAATCTCACTCAGAACCATTATCTTAGATTAAATTATGTTTATTTCTAGCGGTTATACTTTTTTTTTTCCCAAATAGAGAGAGATATGACTAATTATATGTAAATTGATGCTGTTATGTTTTAGAAAGTCAAATATAAAAATATGTATATAGGCTTATATATATATGGACTTTGATTCTTAATCAACTTCAGTTCTTGTAATACGCGTGATAATCAATGGCTCAATTTAAGAAAAAATAAATACCAAATTGTGTGATTGTATATATCATATAACGCTTACAGTATTTTTCAGCTTAAGCCTTTAAGTTTGGAAACATTTTTTGCGCGGGCACATAACAAATACCAGCTTATCAGCAGCATCATTACAAGTGAAACTATGTATTGAATACAAAGAGATGATATATACTATATATAATAATTCAATGGACTTAGTATAACTATTATTATTATTATGAGTAATATACACTATTGCGCCAACATCTGCATAACGGTTTTTGGGAAAAGCAGAGAGAAAAAAACACTAGTAGTAGGCAATCTATTGTGAAATCTCAAGATCATATTTGTTTATTAAACGATATGTCTATCATCATCTCTACCTACTTTCTGGTGAAATAATCACTACCGCTAAAAAAAGCTACTGACGTATCGTAGAAATATTCACCAACATTTAAGTATTTCTGGGTGTACTGTTTCACGTATTTGTCATCGATAGGCTCCAAATTTACTGTCAAGCCAGTGTTTCTTTTAATACCAGCCAAAAAACCTGAGAACAATACTAAGTCAATACCTATATGAAATGCTTTACCTGTCTAGATTAATGTTACAATATCCGGATCATCATTATAATTTTCCTCCTTTCTATTTTTTTTCTTTCAAGTAGGGAAGAGCATTATTTGTTGACGGATAACGAGTTGTTAGTTACGTGCATTCATAAAAAATATAATCAAATCAAATACCAAAAGAGAACAAACTTACAAATGTCATTTTGTTTTTCTTCAGCTGTAAATAACTAAGACAAATATATCTTTTGAGCAGATGATAATATTTTGTTTTGTAGATACAAATCTAATCCCATATCAAATCAATATTTCTAGAAAAACTTCTTGTTCCGCCCTCCGTGGTTCTCTTTCCTATTTTATATTTGCCTCTTTGGCATGTTGGTTCTGTTTGATTTTCGATTTTCTGTTTCCTACAAAACGTGCGCGAGCTCATAACGATGTTCATATTCTCTTTCAAACGATCTGTATTGCTGTTGAGCATAATAATATGTATTAAAAAAATGTAGAAATGGCTTGAGTATATAACAAACTAAGTAAAAAGCTTAATCAGGAATTTTTAAGAATCTGTGGAGTTTATAGGTCAACTTTTGCAGTTAAAAGATGAAAGTTAACCAGCTTTGTATCCAGACAACAGGTTTTCTACTCAGAAGTAGAATCAACAATCACAAATAAGTCAAAAATTAATGAAGAACTTGTGTGACCAAATATTATGATGTTATCTAAATAATCTAGATTTTTGGGTTTCAACCCTAAGACTTAATTAATCGAATATATTATAATATAAACGAATCATAATTCAATTAACATAGGAACTTCCTTTATTTCTTCTTCTTCCTTCCGTGCTTCAGTAGCATTAATTTCAGGGACCCCTAGCGCGTTCTGCAATACATTTGTATTTGGAACTTGCGGAAACAGTACATTTTTGAATGGATCAGCCGAAGTCTCAGAAGGAACAGCCAGATTATTCTGTATTTGTTGCTGTGGCTGGACTACCTGAACCTTCGCTGGTTGTGACACAACCGCTGATACTTGCGGTTGATCGTCTTGTGCAGACATGAAAATTTCAGGAGGTTCCGAAGGTGTCAAAACAGCTACTGATTGTTGCTCTTTTTTTGCACGAGTGACAAGTGGTGGTTGACTTGGTTCTGAGACGGAAGTGTACTGCTGTGATGTACCTGTGTATTGTGGAATAACATTTGTATATTGAGGAGACACATTTGTATACTGTGAATTCAATCCAGTAAATTGAGGTGCCATTCCAGTAAATTGAGGTGCCATTCCAGTAAATTGAGGAGATATTCCTGCATATTTTGGAGCTATTCCAGTGTACTGAGGAGCCATCATCATATGTTGTTGTTGTTGTGATGGTGACGCGTTAATAGCGGCTGGTCTTTGGTAAGTCGGATTAAATGCTGGAATTTGAGAAGAGTGTGAAGTAGATGTGTATTGTGGTTGAAGTGGCTGCGAGTATGCTTGCTGATATAACGGGTTACTGATAGTCTGCGATTGTTGTTGTGGTTGTTGTTGGTTTGCCACAATACCATGATTATTTCTTAAAGTCAATCTTTTTTGAAGCAAATCATCATATAAACGAGTGACAGTGTTTAACTTTGATTGAAAATCAATCAAAGCATCATAAGAATTAAAATCCTCATTGATATTCTTATTCAATTTTGATTTTAGTTTGATGATATCGACAAATAGTCCTTGCAATTCAGGATTGTTTATCAGAGATGCGGATAACACATCTCCTTGTTGCCTTTGTTGTGTTAGATTAGTCATTAATTGGGAAAATAGTTGAATAGATTCAACTTCCTTACCTGTAATTCTTGATTGTAATTCATGATCAAGCAATTTACTATCAACGAACGGCTGAACAATATTATCAACAGAAGATGCAATCTTCTTATCACTTGTTGTATCTCTCCGATTGAAGCCAGCACTAGACTCTATAGAAGTAAAATTTGTTTCAACATACTGTTTTCTTTGTTTTTCTAGTTCTGCTTCTTTCAAGCTTAATTCTATTGCTTTCTTAAAATCTTCGTCTTCATCATTTTGATCTACTTGAGGCTGTTGAATGGTACTTTCACCATTCATCGCTGTTGTTGCTGCTGTGTTAACACTGTATTCATCCTGAAATGGTTCTTGATTATTACTCGCTTGTAAATCTTTTAAACTGTTGGCTAATGCCAATTCCATTTGTCTCTGATCCAATAATTCGAGCTTTGATTTATGGTTATCATCTCCATCTACATTTTTTTTGAAATGTCCACCTTTTTTATGTTCCAACTCAGCGACACAAGTATCACACACTCTCACTTGTTCATTAAATCCCAACAGAGGTAATAATCTGAAATTGTTTGAGTGTTGTCCACAAAAAGCACCTCCACACTTTCGACAATGATGTTGTCTATTTAAAGTGCCAAAAGCAGAATTGCAAATCATACAAGTGTCTGAGTCCAACCATTCGGGAGGAGCTTCAGTTCTCAAAAAATTTTCATTAAACTCTGTGGCATCAGTATCAAAATTCGATGATTGAGTATGCTGTAAAATCGATAAATTTAAACCAACTTTAGATAGTAATAAATCTTGACGAAGCGATGCTATTGGAGACAAAATGTCTTTAATTATGGAAAATGTGTTACTTTGCAACGGATCATTTTTAAGAGTGGTCAATTGAGAAGAGAATACATCAAACCAAAATTGAATCAAGTTTAAAAAGACATCTGAATTAAAACTGGGTGGTGCATTATTGTTTTTCAATCTATTGTGGAAAGTTCTAAGAATAGGGTTCAACAAATATTTGTCTTTATTATCATTATTGATAAAAAATAATTTAGAAATGAAAGCTATTCCGCAATTTTTAACGCAAAGTTGTAACAAAGATAAAAGTTTGCATTCCCAAATTTTCTTATCATAACTAGTAGGATTCAGTTCATTGATCTTCTCGACTTCATTAAATGCATCAACCCAGCCAATTTGAAAATCTTCAGTCTTTAATTTTCTTGATTTTAAATCATCTATTAATTCAAAAGCTTTATTTAGTTCAAGTTCTTCACCAGGAATTGATTCATCACAAATAAGCTTAATTATTTTAACTATCTCGGTGACTTGTGAACCCCCAAAGAAATTCATTTTTTTTTATTTTTATTTTATTTTTTATGATTAAATATTAACTAAATCTGCCTCTATTAGTCAAATCCAAAACAATCAAATTGTCAAATGAATTATTGTGTGTAATATTGCGAAAGAAAAATCTATCCATTTTATTCAACCATAACATATATATACCAAATATATACAACATATGTATATATTTGCCTCCTACGAGAAATGCGAGATCAAAAGAAAAAAAAAATAGTCTGACGAGAACTTATTTTCTCAGCAGCAAGTAACACAAGGGCTCAAACGATACTTAGCAATAAAAACTGGCTAAATGTTACCTTCTGCCAGTCACGTGCACCAATGATATAATTTATTTATCTTTGGAATACGATATAATGAAAATGAAAAGAAAAATAATCAATTAGAAACAAATAAATAAAACGTAAAAAGGGTGGTATATCTTTTGCGAATTCATCTTCCTTCTAATCAAGATTATTACTGCTGTGATTGTTGTAATAACATATTCTGTTGTAACAACTGATCTTCGAATAATTGTCGCTGTAGCAATTGATCCATTTCTTCTTGAGTTATCATGACGTCTGGCGCTGAAGAAGCAGAATTTGAATTACCTTGTTGCATCAACAATTGCTGGCGATATTGCTGCAACAAAGTTTCTTGTTTAATAACAATACTTTCGCAAATTCCTTGAGAATAATCATAATTTCTAGGATCATAATCAATGCCCACCGGAACATGGAAATCATGAACTTCCGAAAACATCATTCTTTTCCAAGTATCAACCGATAAATCTGCTTCATTGAATGACCAATCAAATAACTGTTCTGCATCTGGCTCATCTTCTGGATCATGGAAATATGATAAATACAGGTATGCCAAGGCTTCTTTAGCACTAATTCTCTTTTTAGGATCAAAAACCAACATGTTTGCAAGAAGATCTATTGCTTCTGGCTCAAAATCTTTAAATCTTTGTTTTAGATCAATAGGGTCCCTATGAGGTAAAGATAACACAAACTTCAAAGTGTTTTCCGAACCAATCGTTTCAATCACATCTTCTGGTGGGGTACCTAAAAGTTCTGTAATGATTGAAAATTGATGAACGTGATCATTACCCGGAAATAAAGGTTTAGATTCAATCATTTCAGCAAAGATACATGCAGTTGACCAAATGTCTACTTTAGTATCGTATTTTTGCCAAGTCAACATGATTTCTGGAGCTCTATAAAATCGAGTTGATACATAACCTGTCATTTGAGGATCTTGGATTCTAGCTAAACCAAAGTCGCAAATTTTTAAATCACAACGCTCATTGATCAAAATATTGGAAGGCTTTAAATCACGATGAATGACCCCTGCAGAATGAACATATTTTAATCCACGCAAGATTTGATATAAAAAATACTTGATAAATTGAGGTTGCAAAGGTCTAGATCTGATTAAACGATGTAAATCAGTACCTTGTAGTTCAGTAACAAAATAAATATCTTCGGATGGTGATATGAAAATATCATCTAAAGAAATCAAATTCTCATGTTTTAAATGCTTTAAAAGCTTCAATTCTCGAAATGTTCTTTTTGCCAAAATATCAGTCATGAAAGGTTTCATAATTTTTTTGATGGCAACTTTTTTATTATTATTAGCTAAATCATCAGCAGCACAAACTAATCCAAATGCGCCCATTCCTACTGGGTTAAGTTCGCTGTATCTTGGTGTAACTTCAAATAATGTTCCAAAGATTTGAAATCTTACAAAATCAGGTGGTTGTTGATTAGCGAGGTTATCAGAATTCGCAGCAATATTGCTATTAGTAGAAGAAGCAGCACCATCAGAAGAAGAAATAACAGTAGAAGTTGCACCAGAAACTAAGTTAACCATATTATCTCGCTGTTGGTTATCGATGTTTGGATCAGTTTTATTATCCATAATGGAGTCAAGTAAAAAATGCGGAAATATGAGAATATATGTAAATTTAAACGAATGTATTACTAGTACCTTTTTTTTATCTATGCTATTATAAAAAAAAAAAAAAAAGATATAAGAAATTAAACCTTTTGGTATAACGTAAAAAGATACTCTATTAAAGATAAGTAAACATATTTTTATTTGAAAGGTTCATTCTTTTTTTTTTTTCTTCCTTTTTTTTGTGTTCTTTTTGGTTGCTGGCGAACTAAATCTAAATCTTACAAAAAAAAAAAAAGAAAAAGTTCTGTTTTTTTCGGAAATAACCATTACGTAAGTAATATTTTGCAATTTACGATATTGATACAAAATTAAACAACGTTTTCAAATAATTTTGATCAGTTCTATTTTTTAATCACGTACATTTTGTTTTTGTGTATATATGTATTGTATTGTTAATGTATTATATAATCATAAACCAAAAAAAAAGAGACAAATAAATAACGAGTAAAGAAAGGAAAAAATAAATTGAACTGAAAATAAATCTAATGATAAATTATTACTTTATGTATGAAATGAAATAGAGAAAAATAGAAAAACAATATGAGATAACAATAATATGGGAGAAAGAAGAAAGAAAGCAAATTCAATTCTTTTTCATTTTTTTAACACCTTTACACCATTCTTTTATATCATTTTTCAATAGTTTTGAATCTTCCTCATTTAAATCTTTCTTATAAATATTGATAAAGTCATCTTTTAGTAAATCATTAGGGCCTGGTCTCTCATTTTCTTCTTTTATTAAACAATTATTTACAAAATTTGCAAAATTTGTCAGGAATGGGCGAATTGGTTTATTCAATTTAACCAACAAGTCTTTTTCATTATTCAATGATGGGCTATAAATTTTACTTGTATTTTCATTTTCCTCTCCTTCAATATCAAAATATTTTTTATTAAAATAACGCAAATTTGGAGGTGGTTCATTTACTATTCTTTGTAAAAGATCTAATATTCCGCTTGGTGCAATTTTTTCATTATCACCAAAAGGAAAGAAACCTGTAGCCAATTCTACTAACATTAATCCTAATGACCAGATATCTCCTTTAATTGTGTATTTGCCACCAAGAATTCTTTCTGGAGACATATAAGTTGAAGTACCAACAAATGTATCTGCGACAGAGCCTATCAATTCTCTACTTACTCCAAAATCACAAAGTTTTAAAGTTCCTTTGGAACTGAGAAGTACATTACTTGGCTTGATATCTCGATGAATAATCTTGTGTTGGGTGTACAAGTATTTCAAGCCATTCAAGACAGAATAAGCGACATGATTAATGATATATTCGGGGAATGCTCCGCGAACCTTTAACACTTTATCTAAGGAACCAATATCCATATACTCCATGCAAATAACCACATTACCTTCCTTAAGATACAGGCCATAGAAATCAATAATATATTTCAGTTTACATTCATTCAAAATTTTTAATTCTCTAGCGATTTGTCTTTTAACATCGGGGTTGTTTTCTATATGGATCATTTTCTTAGCCATTGTTTTCTGTGTTGGGGTATGGATCACTTTTAAAACCAGTCCTGAATTACCGGCACCCAAATCTTCCAATTTTAGCAAATCTTCTTCTTTGTAGTCATTCAATTGAAAAGATGCTTTATCGCTATCATTCAAATTTTCATTTTTGTTGCCGCTGACTGTGACTTTTGAAGTGATCACTTGAGTGCGAGTCGATCCTGTACCTATTGAAAGATTAGCCATAGACTTGCCACTCAACACGGTTTCAAGTGTCTTATTAGTCTCTATTGGTGTGCTGGAAGACATCGTGACCTGTTGAATGGAGCGTCTATTGATGTTTATAGCAGATGCCGGAATTGCAAGATTGAGTGATCCATTTGATGATATTGTTGGATCCAACGAAGCAATATTGTCTGAAGCAGATGCACCACCAAGACTCAAGCCTCTAAAGTTCTTTCTTTTAAGAGTTTTTGGAGCTAGAGTATGTTCAGGGGGAGCAGCAGAATTGCTGAAATTTAAAGAAGGGATATTTTTTCTGTTTAATGAGCGAGGTTGGAAATCCATTGTAAAAATGAAAAATTAAAAAAATGATATAAGAAGATTTGGAATTTGACTTTAAAGAAAGTGATAAAAATGTTTATTTATATATACAATATGTTAAGCTTGGATAACTATAAAATAGGATCAATCAATCAATGAATATTGAATAAATAAAAATTAAAAAGAAAAAATAAACGAAGGGTTTTCCTCCAAAAATATTTCGTTCTAATATTTTCTTTTGTCAAAAAACAAGATTTATGTGTGCGTGTTATTTGTAAAACATGAAATGCGGAATGCCTCAAATAATAAAGCGTGCTCGCAACCACTTACCAATACCAAAGAGAGTAATATCCAAAGGTGTATAGATATAAGCTTATAAATTATAACTTATTCATAGTTTCATAACTAGGAGCAACATTTTCATAGTCCCTTAAAAATAACTTGCTATTACTACTAAGAAATAAGGTCAACTGGTCCAAATAATTTTTCAAGATTCCCACTGAGATCTGGTCCATATTTGTTTGGGCAATCAAGTTTGGTAATATTGATAATAGACGAAGTAGATGTTGAAATCCATATATTGCACCTGGCTGAATGGTTAAGTTATTGTTTTGCTGCTCATCCTGTTCACTGATCTTTCTCCTCTTTTTTGCATTTGACGATGATTCCAGTGGTACTTGATTTTTCTCATCATGGATTATCTTCTTGTATTGGCCTCTTTCAAACTTATAAAGAAGTAGCGAGCCTAGTGAAACATCAAAATATGTTTTTAATCCAGTGATTACTTCCTTTAAAATAGTTTCATCGAAGGAATTGTCATTGTCGAAGTTACTTATATTATCAATCATCCATTGTTGAAAATCATCCAATATTTCATAAACTGAGGGTTTCTTATTAACATTTTTATTATCAACATTATTATTTCCATTTAAATTTATTAATAAATGGTTTTTGGTGATTTGTTCCCAATCATGAACAAGTAGTGATTTTAAAGAATTTGGCAAAAGTAAGTGAATTTCAGGTTTTGAATAAAAATCATGTAGTTTTTGCAAACTTTCATCATAATTTCTTTTTCGTTTTGATTTAATTGCACTATTATTATTATCTTTTTTTAAAGTTGTAGCAGTGGCGCTCTCGTCATTCTTCGTATTAATATTTTTTAAAATTTCGTCTTTCAACTTCTTTTGTAACGACAAACTCTCATTATTAATCTCCAAAATTCTTTCATCATTAACCCATTCATCCCATGTAGACTTCCAACCTTTATAGTGAATAAGGTATGCAGAGTTATGTTTATCATTCAAAATGTTTGTTGGGATCGGCTGAGGCAATACTTCTTTATTGTTATCCAACGTGATTGTCGAATCTTTCGTTTGAAGTTGATTGTCCTTAAATATTTGTAAGATTTTGGCTTCATAAAGTAAAGGTCCATGGTATGCCAAACATTTACTGTTCACTGTCAACATCTGGTGTATACTTGCTATCTACTATTATTTAGCGTTTCTTTAAGGACTAACTATGTCGTTTGTTTGAATATTTGTATTCTTTCAAAGTGAAATTCAACCGCGGTCTTCCTGTCTAATGCTTGAAAGTTATCCAAAAATTTTTAGTTGTTTTGTTTACCTTTTTTATTCTTTTTTTCTTCTGCTAGCTTTATCAGTGCTCATAACATAAATTTGTTCAAGTGCAGTAGGTGTCATGTTGTAGCAATGCAGCATAAATGTTTGGAAGAAAGGGTGTATATAACAAACTATGTTATGTTTTAGCTATATTTTAATAATCGAATGTTAGACATATTCTTCTCCTTCCTCTCCCCTCATTATAACTTTCTTGTTTTTTTCCGTCTTCAATTTACCTGATTCAACTAAGGTTTGAATCTCGGTAAACTCAAAATATATCAAAAATAATGATAACAGCAAGTCGCAAATACTGCTTCTAAACGACTTTCTAATTCTCAAACTCTTCTCACAATTAGTTAATTCAATCAATCAAAAACAAGAATAACTGCAATGTCCGATATCAAAGAAGAGGGATTCAGATCCTCAGAATTATTGCAAACCATCAATGATCAACTCAATTCCAACAATACAATTCGTCAAGATGCGATTAAAAAAGTGGGATCACAAATTGCTTTTGTTGTAAAAAACAACCAAAAAAAGATAATCGTTTGGTTGTTAGATTTCAAAAATGATGGCAAAATTGTCAAAGTTGGAGATTTCAAAAACAACAAGGACAAGTTAAAGAAATTCGATGCGCAAATCATATTAAATGATGCGTCTTTGAAGAAATTAATTGCTGGAAATGCTTCTGCTCAATCTTTGTTTTTGAGTGGAAAATTAAAGATTAAGGGAAACGTCACCAAAGCTGCTTCTATTGAATCCGTTTTCAAATCTTTCCCAAAGGCAAAGTTATAGTTTTTTTTACTTCATTAGTCCATCTTTTTAACCTATTGGTTTAGCTACTGAATAGATAAATAACTTTTATTCTAATTAGTATATGATTTGTAATAGTATTTGATCTTCAAAATAAGCCATAATCTATCGTTGATTAGTGAGGCATGTGTACGGGTGTATGTATCTTTGTATGTTGCATGTGTGATTGTTTTAATGTATTATTATTGTATAGTCTTGTATATAATGGGTTAATGTTGCGGGTTTGGGTTGAAGTATGTTTGGATATACGGTCTCGGGTTCAAGTTTGAAAAAAAAAAAAAATATTTTCCTAATTTCGTCGTTGATCGTTAGTAAATATTTTAATAAATTATAATAATAATAGTTATAATAATATTAAAAAAATTTTTCACTCAAAGAAATAGCAGTCTACTTTCCATATATATTCTAGATCCTCTATCCTAATAAATAAAACCAAAACCACTTACCAAAATGTTGAAACACTTTGCCACTTTAGCTAAATGTAGCGCCAGAGCAGCACCTTCCCAAAGGCTATTTGCAAACTCGGCCATTTTCATGAACAAATATTCCACAAATGAGCCATCTAAGAATGACAATGAAATACAAGATAATATTAATAATGAACCTCCATCGCTTGAAATTCCAGATGATGCTACTACGGACGATTTGATTCACCTATCCAATCAATTAAATAAAGAAAAACACGAGATTAATTCTAAGTATTTAAAAAAAGATAAAGATTACGCAGAATTAAAAGATCATTATTTAAGATCCGTTGCAGATTTCCGCAATTTACAAGAAACCACAAAGCGTGAAATTCAAAAAGCTAAAGATTATGCTTTGCAAAAATTCTCCAAAGATTTGTTGGAGTCTATCGATAATTTCGATCATGCTTTAAGGGCAGTTAATCAAGATTCTATTCAGGCCAATCATGAAATTAAAGATCTTTATGAAGGTGTCAAAATGGTTCAAACCGTCTTTGAGAGAACTTTAACCAAGCACGGAATTGTTAAAGTTGATCCTTTGGGTGAAAAATTCAATCCTAATATTCATGAAGCCACTTTTGAAATCCCTCAACCAGATAAAGAAGCTGGTACCATTTTTCATGTTCAACAACCTGGTTATTCTTTGAATGATAGAGTTTTAAGGGCTGCTAAAGTGGGTGTGGTTAAATCTGATTGATTAGTTTAATTTTTTTCGTTCCCACTTTAATATATTCATACATATATCCCTATATATGTACACTTATTCTTGTATATTTGTTTAATGAGCTATTTTTGATCACGTTAATAATACATACTTCAAAATTACTCAACTAGTGATAATTATTTTTTTTCTGATATACTGAAGCAGAATGAAACCAAAAAATAAACTTCTTTTTGGACATCAAAGCTATATAGCCAGTTATGTATATTACAATATTCGTAGTTTCCCAATCTTGAAATATCCCAACAGTTTTTGTTTATTACGGCAAAATACAAAGTAGAAATGTGGGGGAGAATAAAATCCTATTTTAAAATAAAAAATGAGAAGGTTACTGAATCAATATCGAATAACATTTTGACCAATCCCTTTTTTCTTATTCTCCTTCTATATTAATCAAAGATTTCTTATTCTTTTTTCTTAGTATTCAAAATAATTTACATATTGAGATTATTTTTTTTTTTTTATTATGAAACTTGTTTTTATAAATCTGTCAGCGCTTCCTCTGCAGCTAAAAGTACAGTTAAAAATGAACTCACCATGAAAAAAAAAATTGGATCGAAGAGAGATGATCAACAGAAAATGCGATATCGAAATAACAATCGATATTATTCTTAATATAATAAATACATTAGGGCCTCTAATAGTAAAAATAATAATAAATAATAATTGCCAATGATTTCCATAGATCAAGAACAGCAAAATCAAGAATTCCAAATGTTGGAGACTTTTAAAAGTTCTCCAATTACATCAATCAAATTTATTCCTAAATTTGAAATTTTATTAATTGCAAATGATGACACTCTTTTGAGCTATAAATTCAGCAACATGCAATTATCAGCAATTTCAAATTTTAAGATTTTCAAAAATAACAAGATACATGGAATTGATTTCAATTCAAGTAATGATACAGTATTATGTTTTGGTGGAAGATCATTATCAGTTTTTAATATTAATTTATTATTTCTTTCCAATAATGGTGATCTTACAACGTATGAATCGGCATTGAATGATTGGATTATTTCGGGTTGTTTTGATACTAATGATCCTGGTGACGATAATACTAGTAATATTTTTTATTTACTTAATGCTCATAATATTGTTACATCGGTAAACTATTCTCCGAATCCACGGCCTCTATTACCAAAAATCGATAAAATCCCTTTAAAGGTAGAAAGTGTTATTGATTGTAATGAAAAAAGTATTTTATATTCAGGAAGTTTGAAAGTCTTGAATTCAAAAATATTGGTATTTGCAGGTACAGTGATGTCTGGGATTTACGTCTGGCAATTTCCTAAAAACTCTTCAGTAGAAACTAAAAAGGGAAAAATTGTTAATCATTTAACTGATCATGAAGGTTCTATTTACAATATCAAATGTAACAGGGATGCAACGCTTGCGGTATCTTGCTCAGACGACAGATCTATTAAAGTTTGGGATTTGAAAAATAATTCTGTATTGACAACTTCATATGGACATGGATCAAGAATTTGGGATTTAGAAATCTTTAAAGAATCCAATTCTAATTCTAAAGAATTCTATCTTCTTTCTACTTCTGAAGACTTGACTTGCAGATTATGGAGATATGATGAAAATATGAAAATGTGTTGCATTAAAGTGTTGGATTCTCATCAAGGGAAAAATGTATGGTGTGGTGATATATTTAATGATAGATTTATTGTGAGTGGTGGAAATGATGGAAGAGTAAGATTATACGATTTAGAGAATCATTTTATCTCCAAGCAATACAATGATAATCATTTTGAGGTTAAATTGAAATCTTTGATCTCCTCTGTGAATGCTAATGGTGAAGAACAAACATTGTTTAAAAATGAAAATATTAGAGAAGTTATCACTGGTAATGATGGAAAATCAATGTTGGTAATCACATCCTATGGACAAATTTTTAGGATTAAAAATATTGACATTGATAATGAAATAGGCAAACAAAATGTTGAATTGATTAAACAGCCGGAGATACCTCATGATTTGGAAGAAGTTGAAAGAATAAGGCTTGACAAGTATCAATTTGAGAATAAGAAACGACAACTTATTGAACAAATTCAAAATATTTTAGAAGGTGATGGTGACAATAATAGGAATGATAATAATAATACTAAACTATTGAAAAAATTAAAATTGAAAAAATCACAATTGGAAGCGGATGAAAAATTACCAAAACAAACAAAATATAATTTTGTTAGTAATTATTTCATTATTAATCAAGTTCATGATCCTAAAAGTAAACAATTTTTTAATTTGTTTTTAACTAACAGTTCAGGTTATCTGATAATTTACAAATTTAACTCTCATAATCTAAAGCCCTTACGTAATGAAAAAATTAAAAATGTTTTCGATAATAAATTCTCCAAAATTGAATTTTCAAAAATTTCAAATATTTTTCATATTAATAATAATGCGTTTATTTTTGAGTCTCCAAATCCTAAAAATCCTTTAATTTTTGCACAATTTAATTCAGATAAATTCAAATTTGAAAATTTTAAATTGTTAAATAAACCAAAAACTAGATTTGTTATTAGCTGTATCACCTATTCCGAAAAATTCCACTATTTGATAATTTGTTCAAGATTTGTCACTTTTTCGATCTATGATTTATCGTTAGATAAAGAAGATAATGGTGTGCAAATTATTGATCCTATCCAAACTTGGAAAAAAATTATTCAAGGCGATACCATTACTGAAGTTAGAATATTAAGAGAATTTGAAAAGTTCTTCATTGTGTCAATATTGCTAAGAGATGGCGATTATCTTTACTTGAAAATTGTTTCTAATAACAATTCTAGCAATAGTAAACACGACATAATTCAAGGATTATCAGAATTGCTGTTATCTAATTTAAAAATTGAAGTCTTGCAGAAGAATCGCATTTCAAAAGGTGGATTTCTTGAAGGCCTGGTCTTTAATAGCAATGATAATGAAAGACAAGATTTATTGTTTTACGGTTTTAAACTGAATTACTTCTATCTTTACAACGAAACTAAAAATTTTGAAATATGGTCAGAGTTATGTGGCGGTAGCCATAGATTATGGAAATTTCTTGTTTTAAATGATAATGATAAAGAAAATAATGATAACAATAATTTCCAATTCTTGTATGTTAGAGACAATTGTATAATTTTAAAGAGATTTAAATTAGAACATTTAATTCTTGAGGGTTCACATGGTAAAGAGATTAGAGATTTCTCAATTAATAATAATCAAGATAATATTTTTATTACTGGTGGGGAGGATAACACTTTAAAAATCAGTAAAATTATCAAGGATAATGAAAATAAGATATGTCATTTGGAAAATTTATGGACTATTAGAAAACATGTTTCAGGTTTACAAAAACTAAAATTTATAAGTAATGACATGTTTATCTCTTGTGCTGCAAGAGAAGAATTTTTTATTTGGAAATTGAATTGGATTCCAAAAAATGATAATGGGAAAAATTTTCAACTATTTGTGAATTGTTATGATGAGTTGATACCTTCGGTTTCAGATAATCATGATTTGAGAATTATGGATTTTGATTATTTACCGATTTATGATGATAATAATGTTATTGTATCATATTTATTAGCTTTAGTTTATTCAAATTCTTCTATCAAAATATTTAATTATATTTTAGATGAAAAAAGATTTATTTCATTATTAACTGAAAAGTATAAACAAAATTGTTTACTTAATACCAAATTTTTGTCATTGGGAAATAATTTATATTTGTTGATTGCTGGTACTGATGGTTATATAACAATTTATAAGCTTTCAAATTCTTGGAATAATCAAACAGTTTCTAACTCAGAATTTTTAAATTTTGGTTTTAAATTAATAATCAATGAAAAGATTCATCAAAATGGAATAAAATCATTGGAATTTTTTAAGTTTGAAAATGCTGAAATTGCTGCTTTTGATATCATTTCTGGTGGTGATGATAATGAAATTTCAGTTTTTAGATTCGGTATAAATAATACTATGGATATTACTGATAATCTAGAATTTGGAAATTTGGAATATTGTATAGATAATGCTGCATCTTCCGCCATAACTTCTATCTCTAAGCTTCACCATGATAAAATCTTTGTCGTAAGTATTGACCAAATCTTACGCGTTTGGCAACTACGAAGAAATGAATATAATAAAGTAACATTACAATTGATCAGGAAACAATATACAACTATCGCTGATACTGGATGTGGTCTTGTTCATGCTGATAATGAAGATAGTTACGCAATTGTAGGTGGTATTGGTTTGTCTATCATAAAAATTTGGTTCTAAATATTAGGTTGTGTACAATATAGATGTATATATATATATGTGCACTACTACCAATATTATATTAATTCATTAAGCATGTTATCATTTCTCCATGTTATGATGATATATATGCTCTTTGGTCTCTTTCAAATTAGCTGGAAATTTTGAAAAATCTTTTTCCCAGCAATTGAAATTATCTTCTTTTTCAACATATTTCAATAAATCTGGATTTGTAACAGCTCTTCTCAGTAATTTCACTTCGGGCTTCTCCCTTGAATTTAAACTCTTACTGAATATATTTTCACAACTCATTAATTCGCTTGCATTTTTATTACTTGTAATAAGTAGATTATTCAAATTACCTAAATTCTGATTCAACCAAGGATGATCGAGTAGTCGAGTAGAATCCCACCGTAACTTATAATTTTTAATGAAACATTTTTTCAAAAAATCTTTAGCTAAATCACTGAAATTATTTGGTAATTTGGGATGCTTATCCGTAACTATTGCATGTAAGGCTGCCATGGAATTCAAAGTATGATATGGTGGATGACCTGTAAATAATTCAATTATAGTGGATGCAAGCGACCAAATATCTGATTTTAATGATTGAAACGTTTCCAAAGTTATAACCTCTGGCGCCATCCAATTAGGTGTTCCTACCACGGTGTTGTTATAATTTCCAGAATCTATTATAGTAGAAACACCAAAATCTGCTAGTTTCACAATCTTATTTCCATTTGTTAGCAAGAGATTTGCAGCTTTGATGTCTCTATGAATAATATTTTCACTATGCAAATATTCTAATCCATTCAAAATTTGCTTAGTGTAAAATATTATTGAATTTTCACTTATTACATGGTCACTATTAGGTTTTAATTTTCTAAGCTTCAAGCAATATTGTTTCAAGGAACCGCCATCACAGTATTCTAAAAAAATATTAAAATTTAGGTTCCTCTGTATGAATCCATGATATTTAACAATATTAGGATGTTTTAATTTCTTCAATAAGTTTATCTCTGACATTAACTGCTTAACTTGAGAACTATCACTTATAATAATTTCTTTGATTGCTATCTTTTTTTGATTGTTGTATTTATTTTGTGCTTTATACACTTTTCCAAATGCACCTTTTCCTATGAATTCTAGTATTTCATATTGATCTATTACAAAATCTAATTCCGCTGAACTTAGTCTTTTTTTAAACTTGCCAAAATCTCTTGGCGTTACTTTAGGGACGCTCTTATTATAATTACTTTTATCGGAATTGGTTAACTGAAAGTCAATAGAACCCCTTGAATCAATTCTTTTTGCAAATTGTGGAATTACCGATTTATCCCTAAGTATTTCCCTAGACAAAGTTCTTTCTTTAGGAAAATAATTTTCTGAATGGTTATTGTTGAAACTTTTGTTCGATTTCTCTTGCAAAATTGATGATCTTTTTGATGGTGAAATTTCTTTCAGCACTTCTTTTGGTAGAAAATTTTCATTATCGTTATTACATTTATTGTTCACTGAAGTATTCTTTTTTTTTTTAAAATCTTTGATTTTAACTTCTATATCATAAAACGACACTTCCAAGTCTTCGTCATCGCCTTCTTCATTTGACTCCTGATATTTTGCTATCTTATTCATATTTTTATATCTTATGATATAATTAGAATTATTTATTTATACGTAAGTATAAATTAGTATGAAAAAGAAAAGCAAAGCGTCCTAATGTCATATGTTATTGTTTATATTTTTGTTTTTATTTACTTTTTTTAATCACAAGTAAAAACAAAGAAGCATCAAATGCACGCGTTAAAGACAGAAAGTAAAAAAAATGAAAAATGAAAAAAAAAAATATCAAAAAAAATAAACAAAAACATCTATCCTTCTTGTAGGAATAATTAAAATCATAAATTATTGATTTAATTTTGTTCATAAATTCCTTATACATAGACTTATATTTAAGTATCCAGATGAGTTCAGATGATGACAAGTTTGAAAATGAGATAACTGATATTTTGCATCTATTCGATGCATCTTTAAGATTTCCAGCACAAACACAAGACTCATCAAAGCATGACAGTCCGCATAATCTATATTATTATGATGATATAAAAGATGAAATTTCTAATGATATTGATGATATGTTAGTCTTGGATGCACAGATAAATAATTATATGAAGTTGCTTCTATTGGATAATAATGGGTCTCAAGAAGATATTGTAACTAAATATAATGCGGTTTCCTCTGAACTCTTATTCGAGATGCAAAATAATACAAAAATTTATCAAGCCTATTATAAATTAGCTTTACATTACAGGGACTTGAAGAATAAACAAAAAGGGAATATAAGGACAATCAGTCAAAGGAATACTGAGTTGAAGAATAAATTTGATAACATCAGTGCAAAATTCAATGAGTTGAAAATAAAGTGTAATGATCTAAACAATAGAAACCTCAAAGAAAATGCTAAATCGAATAAAATAATAAAACTAAATATAAATGAAGAAATTATCAAATTAACGAGAAATAATAAGGAGTTAACACAGAGACTACATAGGTCAGAAACAAAGAATAATCAGCTTGAAGTTATGATTGAAAATATACGAAGGCTACCTAACAAGGATGAAGCACACACGAAGAATACTAAACTTTTAGAAAATAAAATTAAAAAATTTGAATTGGAGGTGAAAATGCTTGGAGATGCCGCTATTCTTAGAGAAAAAGAATGTGCTGATATTGAAGTAAATTGGAATAAGCAAAAGCTACTAAATAACCAAATTATGAATGAAAATCGTGCACTAAGTGAATCCAATGAAAAGTTACATACCGACTTGCAATTTAAAACAGATAGCAAGTTAGTTTCCATGCAAAATGAAGTTCAAATGAAGAATGAAAATGTTGCTTTAAAAGAGGAAATCAAAGATGTGACAACGGAACTAGAAAAAGCTGTTTTACAACACAATGAAAAACAACATGAATCGAATGAGAAAATAAAGGCTTATAATATCAAAAATGAAGAATTAATTTTGCAAAACAATAAGCTTGTTGAGCAAATTCGAGAAATTTCGAAAAATATAGAGAATCTAAGAACGAATGGACTATTACAAATTGAAGAATTCAAAAGAATGAATAATAACTTGAAATTGGAAAATATAGAGACCAGGAAAAATAACAATGAATTGCACATGCAATTGCTGGAAGCAAGCGAAATGAATTCTCAATTATCACATGAAATTTCAATTACCAAGTTGGAGTTAGAAAGACAAAGGGATATTAATTATTATAATTTTGTTAATAACTCTAGAAATAATGAGCACACTAGTTTTAGCTCTACTGATCGCCCTATGACTTCAAGGACTTCCCTATATAGCATTCCAAGTATTCCAACAACAAGATCTACTACATCAAGTAATTTAGTTGAATTAAAGAATATGCCGACTTCTAGAATTAGTCGGTCGCAGACACAGAATAATATAATAAGCGCCGATACAAATCAACTTTCTGGGGAAGTCCGTAGCGCTTATTCGTTGACATCAAAAGCTCATGAATTACAACCATCAGAAAATTTAAACTTGAAGAGATCACTGACATTTAACAATGTATCGATGTATCCTGTTAGTGGGTTGAAAAGATCTGCTTCTTATAATTCTAAAAGATCAAATTCTTCAAAATTCATACAATCTCACCCTATTAAATCGATATCACTTCATAAGAAATCATTAGATGATAGCGGATTATATAATAAAAGTAATTTCAATTCAATACGAACGAAAAGTGCGGATTTAAGCACAAGATGGGAAACAACAAAACTTAACAAATTGCCACTGAGCGCTCCAAACAACCAAATCGAATATCAGCTCAACTCCGAGAGATTGGAAGCCGATTTTCTTGATATGAGCTCTTTTATCGATCACCGAGATGTTAATGTTGCTGATTATGATCCAGATGTTGATGAAGATGATATTCATCGCATGGAAACAATTCAAGACAGTCCTAGATGGATATCAAAGCCTAAAATTAAACTTAAGCGAGATTTTCTGCCATTGAGTAAAAACTCAGCAGATTAACAATAATATTTAACTTCTTAGATGATAAAGATTATAATTTTTTTTTACAATCCTGAAATTTCAAATTAGTCTATTTTTATTGTAATAGTTCAATCGCGGAGTAGTCCCTGCATATCAAGAGGCAATATTCGCGTAATTATTTTGGAGCTTTTGATCGTTTAAACTATTTTTAAAGCAATTAAGTTCTACTGAACAATAATATAATATTGGATGTCAGCTGTATTTTTTCATTCCAATGCCGTCTGATAATGGATTCTAACTGTCCCTGTTTCCTATCCTCGGTAATATATGCCCCAAATTTGTTCCTATTTCAATCACATCATATTTCATAATTTAAATCTGCAAACTGAAAAGGATATTTTATTGTTGTTTAAAGTTCATGTAAATTACATATATACGTATCGTTGTAAAATTAATAACGTAACCAGAATTGCCGCATTGGTAAATCCACATGTTATTTTCCTATCAGGTACGGCCATAAGAAATGCTTTTCCGGTTGGCGTCCAATCTTGATAATTAGCACTTGCGCTGCTCTTTCATAAAAAAAATTAAGAAAAAACTTGTCTACAAAACCGTTAACACAGCGCCAATGTGGAAAAAAAAAAGTAGAAAAAAGAGGAAAAAGTTTCAATTTGGTTGAATCTTCCTTACGAGTAACTGTTATCGATAACGTCTCAATTATTATTAAGCAAAATCGAAATACATCAGTAATAATGACATCCTTAGTTGATAGTAAATATGGTATTGAGTCTACTCAATTATTAGTACCATCATTATTATTTACTAGGCCTTACAGTATTTATTTTTTGATAGTTTATCCTATCTTTGCCAACATCTACTATAATCATTACGATACATACATAATTGGTCCAGAATGGACGTTTGTCTATTGTATGACTATTTGCTCACTACATGCGTTGCTTTTATTATTTCCACAATGGGATATTGATCTTAAAGCTAGATTTAACTACAAGAAGGTTTCTTCTATAGATGAATCTAACTATATTTTGATTCATCCATTGGCCAACAAAGGTGTTGCTGCAATAGTGAAAATTCTCAGAAATGAAAATAACCAAATCAGTTTCGTTTTCCAACAAAGAAGATTCTTATTAGATAATGAGTCTAATATGTTTAAGCCTCCGCAATTTACTATTGATGATGAAAATGTTAAAATTAAACACTTCAAACATTCAAAAGGTATAACTGCTGTCAGTTCTATCGAAGAATTAACTTTGGAATATGGTGAAAATAAGTTTGATATTCCGATTCCAACTATATTGGAGTTATTCAAAGAGCAAGCTGTTGCGCCATTCTTTGTTTTCCAAGTATTTTGTGTTGCTTTATGGATGATGGATGACTCTTGGATGTATTCTTTATTTTCTCTTTTCATGCTTGTATCTTTTGAGTTCACTAGTATCTTCCAAAGAAGAACAACTATGAACGAATTCAACACTATGGGCGTTAAGCCCTTCGACGTTTACGTTTATAGATGCCACAAATGGTTAAAAGTTTCAACTGTGGAATTGCTTCCTGGTGATTTAGTCTCTGTTATCAGAAACACTGACGAAACTTCCGTTCCTTGTGATTTAATCTTGATTAGCGGTAGTGCCATTGTTAATGAAGCTATGTTAAGTGGTGAAAGTACCCCATTATTGAAGGAATCGATCGAATTAAGAAACGATAAAGACCATTTTGATGCTGAAAATATCGATAAGAATTCAATTTTGCATGGTGGTACTAAAATCTTGCAAGTTACCAGCAGTAAGCATCCAAATATCAGTAATCCACCAGATAATGGTTCATTAGCTGTGGTTAGTAAGACGGGTTTTGAAACTTCTCAAGGCTCTCTTGTCCGTGTTATGATCTTTAGCTCAAAGAGAATATCCGTTGGTAGTAACAGGGAGAGTTTCTATTTTATTTTGTTCCTTTTGATTTTTGCTATTATTGCATCTAGATATGTTTGGATTGAAGGTACTAAAATGGGCCGTAAACAATCCAAGTTAATTTTGGATTGTATTTTGATTATCACTTCTGTTGTCCCACCTGAATTGCCAATGGAATTAACTATGGCTGTAAACAGTTCTTTGAGTACCTTGAGTAAAGTTTATATTTATTGTACTGAACCATTCAGAATTCCACTAGCTGGTAGAATTGATGTTTGTTGTTTTGATAAAACTGGTACTTTAACTGCTGAAGACTTGGTCTTTGAAGGTATTGCTGGTTTTGGCAGTGAAGGTCTTAAATTATTGAATTGCTTTGACCTATCTGTTCCTAGTGTCGTAAGTTATATTTTGGCATCAGCCCATGCTTTGGTCAGACTAGATGACGGTGAATTAGTTGGTGATCCAATGGAAAAGGCTACCTTGAAAGCAAGTGGTTGGAAGTTATCTGAAATTAAGAAGGATTATGTTGAAAGAGATTTGAAATACATCAAAAAGCTTGAATTTTCTATTGAATCCGGCGCATTACAAGACAGTGTTAGAATTTTGAGACGTTTCCAATTCAGTTCTGTTTTGAAAAGATCTTCTACTATTTCTCGTATTAGCACTTCTGAAGGCACAGAATTGTTAGTCAGTGTTAAAGGTGCACCAGAAACTATTAAACATCGTCTTATTGATTTACCGGAAAATTACGAACAAGTTTACAAGAGTTTCACCAGAAATGGCTCAAGAGTTCTTGCCTTGGCTTATAAGAAATTATCTATCGATAAGGAATCAAAGGTTAACGGTTTTGATCGTGAGGATATTGAAAGCGGTTTGATCTTTGGTGGCTTCATTGTTTTCCATTGTCCAATGAAACCTGATGCTGTTGCTACTATTGATATGTTGAACGCTTCTAGTCATAGATGTATCATGATTACCGGTGATAATCCATTGACTGCGGTTCATGTTGCAAAGGAAGTTCGTATTGTTAAAAAGAAGGTTATAATTTTGGATTCTAGTGAAGAGTACTCTCATATCGGTGAAGATTTAGCTTGGAGAGATGTTCAAGAAACTAACATCCGCAGTTTTAATGATGAAACTCTTGATGAACAATTCTTTAAAGAATTTGATATTTGTATCACTGGTTTTGCTTTAAGCAAGTTAACCGAAATGGCTGATGACACTATTGTTAAGAATATTATTAGACACACTTGGGTTTACGCACGTACTTCTCCTCTGCAAAAAGAATATCTTATTACTAGCTTGAAGCTTATGAATTACAATACTTTAATGTGTGGTGATGGAACTAATGATGTTGGTGCTTTAAAGCAAGCACATGTTGGTATTGCTCTTTTGAATGCTACTGAAGACAGCATGAAGAAGTTGCAAGATCAAAGAAAAGTTGAGATGATGCAATCGGTTTATGAAAAACAAAAGAATCTAATGATCAGATGGAAGCAAGCTGCACCACCTGTTCCAGAGGCAATTGCTTATTTGTATCCGCCAGGAAAACTGAATCCACATTACATCAAAGCTATGGAAAAGCGTGGTGTCACTATCAGTGAAGAACAAAGATTAGAAATTATGAAACAGCAACAAGAAACTGAGCCAGAAAAACAAGGTGCTTCCATGGGTTCTATTGGTCAATCTTTACTATCATCATTAAAAGAAGTGGAAGAAGAAGAAGAAGATGCGCCAACTTTGAAACTTGGTGATGCTTCTGTTGCGGCTCCATTTACTTCAAAGCTTTCCAGTGTTTCTAGTGTTACCAATGTTATTAGACAAGGTAGATGTGCATTAGTTTCCACAATTCAGATGTATAAGATTTTAGCGTTAAATTGTTTGATTTCCGCTTATTCTTTATCTGTTGTTTATTTGGCTGGTGTTAAATTCGGTGATGGTCAATCCACCGCCAGTGGCATTTTGCTTAGTGTTTGTTTCTTGAGCATATCTAAGGGTAAGCCAGTTGAAAAATTATCTAAGTTGAGACCGCAAGCTGGTATTTTCAACATGTATGTAATGGGTTCTATTTTGACTCAATTCGCTGTTCATATTGTTACTTTGATTTACATTACCGGGGAAATATATAAGTTGGAACCAAGAGAGCCAAGATTGGATTTGGAAAAAGAGTTTGTGCCTTCTTTATTAAACACTGGTATCTTTCTTTTACAATTGGTTCAGCAAGTTTCTACTTTTGCTGTCAATTATATTGGCGCTCCATTTAAGGAGAATATCAGAGATAATAAAGGTATGTACTATGGTATCTTAGGAGTTGCTGGTTTAGCGTTTAGCGGCTCTACAGAGTTTTTTCCAGAATTGAATGAAGCTATCAAGTTTGTTAAAATGAGTGACGAATTCAAACTCAAATTAACTACGACCATGGTTTTGGATTTTGTTTTATGTTATGTCATGGAGTACACTTTTAAATGGCTTTTCATGGATGATAAGATAGCTGATATCACTATTCAAGATGATGCTGAAGAAGAAAAAAAAGAAAAATGAATCAGAGGATGTTATACATTCTACATTTATTTACGTTTCTATTCTAATCTATATTCGAAATTATTGCAGTTGAATTTTGTAGTTACAATAATACACCAACTTATAGCTGCTTTTAGTTCTATATCAAAAATTGTAGCAGGTGGGGCGGAATCACTTTTTCATTCAGCTCACTATATTAATACTGGAAATATACATATCATATGTACAGCAAAGTTCCAAAACTAGATATGTTAGATTTAATGCTGTTGCATACACGATCCTTCATTTTAATATGAAAAAAGAAAAAAGATTTTAACACGACATCAACAATAGAAAAAACAACGTACCAAAAAAAAAACAGAGAAAATTTTTTGTTTCAATATGCTGATAAAAAAAAATTAGAAAAAAAAAACAGACATACTTTTTCAACAACGATTAAATTATAATTTTAAAGCTTGATTTTCGTCTCCATTCACAATATTTTGAAATGTATTTATTTTCGTAATATAAATCTACTACCCAATATAAGCATTATTAAACGTAAATAAATTAGGTCAAATAGTATAGCTCAAAATGGCAATGGTAGTACCTCCTCCTCAACAAAAACCTCCAAAACCTCCTATTCAAGCAAATGAAATTTCTAAATGGCAGCCACTACAAAAATTGGCACATGGTCGCGTCATCAAGTCTTTCTTGCCTCAAAACTATGTGGATAAGTTGCCTTCCTACTTTCAAAATGTATATCCTGGTGATGAATTATATTTGTTCGAATCTAAGGGAAAATGGGCTAGAGGTTATCTAATAGTTCAACATTCTCCAGTTGACTTTATTGCACTTGCAGCCAACTTAGATAAATTACCCGATCAAAGAATTGCTGTCCTCATTGTTCCTCTAATAAACATTAAAGTATTAGAGACCGTGGATATTCCTTTGTTCGATAAAAGTAGGTTTTTAGACTCCAACGGTATGAAAGGTTTCCTCAGTAACCCTACAACGGTGAGTGATGTTACTGGTTATGCTATTGATACTAAACCGCTTATAAATGAATCAGTAGCTGTCATTGATCACGAGATACCAACTATTTTGGAAACTGAGATGAAAGATGCTGATAATGTGAATTTAGAATTACATATGAAACCGTCACTACCAGCATTAATGCTAAAAGATTCTAATCTTTTAGCTGAGATAGTTCCTGCTATTTCCCTTTTATCCTCGCATATTTACTCTTTATATTCTGTTGGTGAATTTTCTTTATCTCTGAAATTGAGTTCCATGTATTATGAATTAAACGAATCAAGAATTAAATTAACCTATAACTTATGCACAAAATCCGAAAAAAAAATTGCTAGACAAACTGTTTCTTCAATATTATCTCAAATTGCTAAATTATTATCCTCGAATGGTACTAATCATCATAAAACAGATGGCAATGACTTAATCAAATATGATACTGCAGGTTATGAAGCCATTTTAGCAAGAGATCCAGAAACTGCAGAATTATTTGATTATTCTTGTGATGATATAGCAAAACATGCAACCCCAGATTTTATTGCAAACAATCAATTAATGTATGCGTTGGCTTCTAATTATCCTATTGGAGATGTTCATATAAGTACTGTTCAAAGAAATAATCAGTTTCATGATGAATTACCATGTCAACTTTTAGTTGACTATAAGGGTTTGGTAAGCTCTTCCAACAATAATCCTAGGGGTTTTACAGGAATGAATGCTTACATATATTTTAGAACTGCAAGAGAAATTTTAACTGAAACTTTCCAGATCTCAATTAAACAGGAGCATCAAAAAAGCTTATCTGTAAGTGATAAAATTACAGCTGCTCTATTTAAAAATATTTCAAATAAAGATATTTCCAAGGGAAGGATTTATTTGGTTGTTGTACTTACAGAAGATATTGAAGCTCACACTGAATTCCCACAAAATGGTGCTGGCAAATTACGTTCTATTAGAAAGGGTGTTGCTGCTGGTGTTACAGATATTTCAAGAGTATTTAATAAAAAAAAGAAAAAAGAAGGTTCCTCTGAATCCTTAGATTTTAAAGTTAAATTATTTGGTTCCTATTTGAGCCAAAATCCTGCTGATGGTAATTTTGGTTGGGGTGACTTAACTAATAGAATTATTAAAGGTTCCAGTAAAGGTGTTGCTATCAATCCCAGAGCTGATCATATTATTATTTCCATCAGAGAAATTCAGTCTACGTCCGCTGAATATGATTCGTTGACTCAATTACCAAGTATAAAGGCTATAGCTTACAATCCTTTGATTAAGAATATCGACAGATATTACATAGCAGTTGGAAAAGTACACTTGAAATACACTAACGCTGGTATTGCTTATAAGAACTTGCCAATCACCATTCAAGTTTCCTCTAATAACGCGGATATCTCATTCAATAGTGGAAGTAATGAGCCAGAGTCGAATAAATGGCAATTTCCATCTGTTCATTCCAACGAAGCTATTGGTGAACTGATTAAAGTAAATGGTATTGGACATGGTAGTAACGGAAAAATGTTGAGTACTTCAGAGAATGATTTTTTGAATTTTCATGCTTATATAAATGGTGACTTAGTTGGTGATGGTAAATTATTGATCAGAAGGTCAAAGCAAGTTATTGAATACAAGAAAACAAATCTTATTGAATTAGTGGGACCAAACTCTAATCAAAACATAATCGTTTCTTTTGAAATAACTACCAATTACGTCGGTAAAAGATTTAATATTGACCATTCTTGTCAAACTTTATTAAATTGGAAAACTCTAATGCCTTTGCCAGGAAATGAAGAAAAATTAATCCAGCTTTTAGAAAAGTTCAATAAGCTACAAATTCAAGACGTTGTAAAGTATTTCCCAGACTTATTAACAGCTTTGCTTGAAGCTTATAAAGTTACTGTGGATATAAAATCTTCCTTGAATAATGTGATCTTTGAATCAATCGTTCATTTGTTGGATATTTTATTCACAAGAACACAAACAAGTTATCATAGTTTATTTGATAGTTATATAAAGAATGGTAGTAAGTTACCTCTTGTTGGCTGGAATTTGTTAACAAAATTAGGTAAATATTTTGATAATTATCAAGTCAGTTGGGACGCTGTTAACAGATCTATCTGTAGAGTGGCAACATTGATTATCAGATTGGCCATTAAAACAACAGACTTGAGTAATAGTATGTCCATAGAAAATCTAAAAAGTGGTTGTCAAAACTTAATCTATTCTTTGATCAAATTCTTAAATGCTAAAGGTGATAAGTATGCTGCTGATCAGTCAAGAGTTTTAGATACTGTTGATTTTTGGTTAAATAGCTTGAAGACTATCTTTGGTGAGTTTGAATCATTGGGCTTCGGTATTGAAATCATTAACTCCGTTGGTATTAGAGGGTTATCTTCAAATGATGAAAAAAATATGAATGATAGTGCATCTTTATCTACAAATATGTCAAATAATAATTTAGATAAAAGAAATGATAAGGTTTATGGTTTTATTATTACCAAATTGTTGTTGATTAGAAGATTATTACATGCTGGTTGGATCATTAAAAACAATCAATGCCGTGATAATTTTATTTTTACTTCCATTGGTTGGGCATTAGAGGTTTTACGTATGTATAGCGATGTTGAAGCTTCTAGATTAGCAAATGGTATCCTTGTCTCAATTTGCGGAATATGTTGGGATTTAATCAAAAATGGCGAACGTGATCAATTTTATTTATGTCGTGGTGTTGTTAAAACTTTGCCGATCATCGCTGATATCGCTGTCCATTATCACAAATTCTCGAAGAATAAAGGCTTGTTTAGGCCAAAGAGAACATTCAATGGTTTGTTCCCTGTGGAATATCCATTCCCAGAGCATACAATGGATTCTATTGTCAATGATGAAACCTTTGTTGAAATTATTATTGAGCTGATGACATTGTTTGCGTATTTAACTAAGATTGGAAAGTATGTATGTGGAGAACATGGCCTTAGATCATTATACACTCAGACTGATGATGATAAACTGTCTGATATTCTTACAGAATTTAGTCTTTACAATAAGCAGGATATAACAAAAGATGAAGTTATTAGCATTATTCATTGTTGTAAATTGATGGTTCAATCCAAATGTTATCCATCTTCCAAATGGTTATCCTTACATGCTTTATTGATTGAGTCTGGTATCACTGCTTTTGAAATGTTGAGAGATATTATGATTGAGGATTATATTCCATCTGTTTCGAATGCTGATTCTTTTGATCGTAGTTTATGGGGAAATTATTTGAAGACAGCCTTAAAGTTTGCAACAGCCATGCCTATCTCCATTTGTCATTTAGCTGATATTCCAAGAATCGGTTGTTGGAAAATTTCTGGTGATGTTAGAGGCAGAACTGCCCTTTTGGTCAATAAAGTTTGGGATGCCTTAGCATGGGATGCTCTTAGTGATGATATTAATAGGTTCCAATTAAAAAAATTTGGTGGTTACCAAGTTGAATTTATCAATTATGATTATGGTGTTTTGCAAGATGTTATGTTATTCTCCTTACAAAGGCATGTCAATTGTCAGGAAGTTGGTGTTAAAATGTTGTGGACTATTATCATTTCAGAATGGTTATTAAATGAAAGGCTAATTGATATCGAACGAGAATGTATTGTTGGTTTGTATGAAATTTTTCATAGTAATAAGTATAAGCCTATCCAGTTTGAAGAAAGGGTTTTTATTAGACAATTGAAATCTCTGATTAGAATTGATCCAGAAGATGAAGCCTATGAAGCTATTGATTCGTTTATTCAAAACTTATACGAATTCTTAGAAGTCTTGAATGACTTGGAAAATGTCCCACCCGGATTGGAATTTGATGATGATAGAACTTTCCATAAATTAAATATTAATGGCTTCTTGAAACACGTTAACAAACCGGAATTATTACATTCTTTTATCAGTGAAATGGTTGAGTTTAATATTGCTAAACAGAATTTTGTTCAAGCTGGTTTGTTGTTAGAATTATTAGCAAGTACATATGATTGGATCACTGAAGACTTGTTGCCAGCATGTGTAAAGCCTAAATTACCAGAACAATCATCATTTGAAAGAAAAGAAACTTTAATGAAAATGATGGCCGATAACTTTGTGAAAGGTCAAGCTTTAGAAAAAGCAATTGAAGTGTATAAGCAGTTGGCGCAAGTTTATGACACCATCAAATACGACTTCAAAGGCTTATCATTCGTTCATTCTGTATTGCTGAAACTATACTTGGCTTTAGAAACTGTTGAAAGATTAACCCCATCCTATTTCAGAATCGCATTCATAGGTTATGGCTTTCCTAATTCTGTAAGAGGTAGACAATATATTTATGAAGGTTATCCGTTTGAGCATATCACCAGTATCCATGACAGATTATTAAGATTGCATCCTGGTGCTGTTATTGTTAGTGATGATGATGAAGCTAAAAATTTAAGTGAAAATGTTCCAACTGGTAGATATTTGCATATTAGTACTGTTGAACCAAGAGTCAATATTCCTCAAAACATTAGTCACTTAACCGCCAGTGCAAGATTGTATATTGAAAATAGAAACTTGACCAGATTTACTAATGCTAGAAGATTGCCAGGTTCAACTTCTGTAATGGATTTGTGGGTCGAAGAAACAACATATGAAACATACACTTCTTTTCCGACTTTGATGAATAGATCCGAAATTAAATCAGCAGTCACTGTTAAGTTATCACCATTACAAAATGCATTAAGATCCTTAACTTCTAAGACTCAAGAATTAATTGGTTTGGAAACCATGGCGAACAAAGCAATCAAAGAAAAAGAAGATTTGAGTAATATTTTTAGTGAATTATCTAGACAGTTAAGTGGTACAATTGATGCTCCAGTCAATGGTGGTATTGGTCAATACAGAATTTTTTTTGACAATGATATTTTCACCAAAAATCCAGCTTATAGTTTACAATTAGAAGCTTTGACCATTCAATTCAACGAATTGGCTTTGACGATTAAGAGATGTTTAGTTATTCATGCTAAATTGGTTCCTAAGTCAATGCAAGAATCACAATTTACTTTGGTTGATTTATTTAAAAAGAATTTTCAAGAAGAAATTAGAAAAAATCAGATTGAAACCGATGATATCAATACACAGATATCTTCCAATGCTGTTGTTTTAATTGCAACTCCGGCCATCAGTTTAAGAACAAATGCCAATGTGAAGAATTCTAGTTCTACAGCAGCGTCAGCAAACACATCGTTGAGAAGAGTTAATACTACTAGCTCCGAAGACTCTCAAAAGACTGACAGTATCTCTTCAAAAATCAATAATATTTACGGACATAGAAGTATTGGTAAGAGAAGTGTTTTAAACTGGAGACAATCTCGTACTGTTTTGCCCGAATAGATCTAAGAGGGTTTTTTTTGTTATCGTTTATATATATTACTGTATACAAGATTACATTCATTTATTTATTTATTTCATATGTAGCATTTATGGAATTATCTCAGCTTATGGAAAATATGGTATTTCTTCTCGAATAAAAATGTTTACATGTGATAATATATTTTGCAGAAGAAAAAAAAACAAAAAAACTAGATGCTGCATATAATTAAGTGAGTTACGGTTTTTAGATAACACTATTTGGGATTAGTGCTTTATTCAGTACACAATACGAATGGTAATGGAAATTGAAAATACGCTGTTGGAGAGATTACATGATCTTTCAAAAAAGTTTAACTCTTTACTAGACAATAGCGCTATTGGTAGGCCTCATGTCAGCTCGGTTTTCATATACGGTAGCAAGGAAACTAGAACACACAAAAACAGCTATAGACCATATGACAAATCATATATACTCGCACTTTTGAATACTTACAGTGAAAAGAACTGGGATCTACCGAGAAATCTGAGATTAAATCCATTGGCTTGTAGCTTGAATGGTTTGAAATGTATTGGTAAGAATAGAGTGTGTTGCAATACATGTATCTTCACCACAGTTATCAGGGTACCCTACGATGATCCTGAATTAATGGAAGCATTATTGGATAAATATTTGGATATGCTACACGCGTTTCATTATGAATCGTGTCCTTGGAAGTTAAAAGCTGCAGATATTGAAAAAAGTTATAATATAAACAATAATTCTATGAATGTTGATTTCGAAATTAGTAAAATCAGGTCAGGTCTAATTTCAAACACTAAGCATATCGAAGATTTACCAAGTAATATTGATAAAGAGATTGAAAAATTAAATTTTGCTGAAACGATAGATTTTGAACATATATTGGTGAAATTTCACATCGAGGTGTCAACAAGGAACATAGCTTTATTAAAATTAACGATGTCCGGTTGGGTATGGGTTGCTAATTACAAAAGCATAAATATTCTTAAGTGTTCCTGTTGCAATACTTTATTAACAGATGATTTCAATTTAGTCGATTCAGCCGATAGTAGTATATTTATTGATTCACATATGCCTTGGTGCTGTTCGGCGTTAGAAGGCACGTTTGACATATTGTCGAATTATTTAACGAGTGAGTCTGGGTTATTTAAAAATAGAATAAATTAGATTTCATTGAATGGGAAATAACTTATATATAATATATACAGATAAATAAGTGAAAAAAATAAATGAATAAAAGCTTAAGCTTAAGCTAAACTTGTTATATGATCCAAACAGAGGATGAGTATAAAAATATTGATCGAATTAATTTGGTGATGTGTATATTTCAAATGCTTATCATTTCTTTGAGTGACTTGAGATTCTTATTTAGATTGTCATTTTGAATATGTACTTTGTGTTTTTTCTTTGAGGAAAAAAACTGAGCTGATAGTATAATTACTAACTGGAGTCCTAACTGTTCTTGGTGTAAGAGTATCTGAACTTCTTTCTAGTTGGTGCAAATTCGCCTAATTTGCAACCAACCATATCTTCCGTGATTTTTAAACTCACATAAGCTTTACCATTATGAACTTGGAACACTATGCCAACAAATTGCGGTAAAATTGTGCAACTTCTAGCATTAGTTCTTATTGGGGTTTTATCTTTTAATGCTTTTGCTATTGGTAATGGCACAATAAATGGACCTTTCCAGGAACTTCTTGCAAGTGAAACTAAAGACTGCCTCATTCTTTTTTGTAAGTTTGTAGAATATTATGTATATTTCCAAGCTGTCTCAAAATCACTTTATATTTCTTAAATATTCTGATATAGTTAAAGTGGTGGCTGGAAAAAATTATAAGTAAAGAAAAAATTTTCTTCACTTAAAAAATATGAGAATGAAATTTCGAGAAGAAATCGTCCAGCACGCGTGCTCCTAATTATTAATAGACATAAGAGATATATATACAAAGAAAAAATTACAAAAAAAAACTGGAGATGGGATATATATCGGTTTTAATTAATTCAATTCTTTTCTCTTAATACTTTTCACTTAATTATAGTTTTTACAATACAGCGTAAACAAAATATAGAATGTTTGCGACCAGATATGATCCAGTCAGCTTGAAAAGAAGCTATAGTGAAAGTGAATCCGAAAATAGTGGTGAAATTGACTCCGTTGTGGAAATAAAGAATAGTAATCAAGACAAAAAGACTCGTTTGCAAAATGAAAAGATTAGTATTACATATCTGAAGGCAAAGGAAAAGGAAAATAGTATACGTGATAAGGATAATAAAAATGATAAGGAGAATGAAGGTTATAAGGGGAATAAAAGTGATGATGAGAATGTTGAAAATAAAAAGAACGACTATGACATTGATATATCCGATGAACCTCAAAGACTTGAGGATAAAAAATTTGTTTCAATCTTTAAAAAACTAGATCACACTAGAAAAATTAATGAATTAAGAAACAAAAATGAATCAGATAATGATGATAATGAAATTGGACTTCAAAATCAAAATCAAAATCAAGTTATAGAATCGAAAGATTTAGCACCAATTTCTCAACCAGAGCTTCCGAAGGACAAGCACGTCAAAATAATCAATAATAACAATTTGAGTTGGATATCCAAGCCGACGTATTTTCAGAATAATGATGAGATAACGTTTCAAGACTTGTTTAAGAAATTCAATGTTGACAATTGTGAATTATTGAAAAACTTGTTAAATAATCAGTTTGATAACGTATTTCACGTTCAAAACGTTGTTTTTAAGGAACTTTACAAAAATAATAATAATCTAATGAAGTTTGGCAATAACAGTGGAGATTTATTAATCAACTCTGCTACAGGTTCTGGTAAAACATTGTCTTATTTAGTACCTATATTGCTTAACTTATCTAATAGAATGATTCCCAAGTTAGCATGTATTATTTTATTACCTACCAAGCCATTAGTGTTACAAGTTTATAAAGTTTTGGAGCTGTTAATCAAAAATTTAAAAATTAATATTATGGCTAGTAATAACAATTTATCTATATCTAAAGAAATTTTAAAATTTGGGATAGTTAAGCCTGATATTCTAGTATGTACACCCGGTAGATTGGTTGACTATTTGAATTATAAAGATAGTATTAATTTAAAATATTTGAAATACTTGATTATTGATGAAGTCGATAAATTGTTGAATCAATCATTTCAAAACTGGATAAATAGAATTAATGAAATTATATGGAAAGATCAGCAGATTCAAATACAAAAATTACATGGAATTAATGAAGTTGAAGTTTTCAATCATTTCACGACACAAAAATTATTATTCTCTGCAACTTTGAATAATGATGTCAATAAATTATCTCTGTTGAATTTCTATAAACCTAAATTGTTAATCATTGATGAATTTGGGAGCAACAATTTCTATAATTTGCCTGAAAAATTGGTTGAATATGAAACCTTTATTAATAAAATTAATATATTCTTCAAGCCATTGGTTCTTTATAAACTAATAATGGAAAATTCATTCAATAAGAACGTGATTATTTTTGTTAAGTCTAATGAAAATTGCTTAAGATTAACGAAATTATTAGAATTGCTTTCTAGTGTTGATTCTAAAATCACATTTCAATATTTAAATTCTACCGTTTCGACTAATAATAAAAAGAAGATATTGAACAAGTTCGTCAAAAAAGAAATCAATATTCTTTTGGTTACAGATTTGATTTCTAGAGGTTTAGATTTGTCCAACATTGAAACAGTTATTAATTATGACTTACCTATTTCAACGGTTGATTATATTCATAGAGTTGGTAGAACTGCAAGAGCTGGTAAGAATGGTATTGCATTGAACTTGTTAGTTGGTAATAATGATAGAAAATGGTTTAATAAGATCACCAAAAATATTCAAAGAAGAAACGGTATTTCTAAAATGGAGTTTACTGGCATTACTGATACCGAAAAGAAACAGTACCAAAGTTGCTTGAAGATGCTAAAGCAAGAAGTTTATGAAAGTATGAAATAGGACGATAATGTTAGTCTATAAATAAATCATACGTGAAATAAATTAAATATGGTTCTTGTGTCTTTTTTTCGTTTTTTTGAAGATTGTTTGCTTTTCGATTTTTTTCTTAATTATAAAACTAAAATGATATTTTTATGCTTAATATTTGAACTATTTTGAAATATACAAGTGACTAATAGAAACATCTAATATGGATTGAATCCCCCTCTACCTCTAAATCCCCCTCTGTAGCCGCCTCTGGCTCTAAACAGGCCTCTTCCTCTTGGTCCGCCTCTTCCTCTACCTCTACCTCTTGATAACCCTGGAACATTGGTTCTCTTCTTACTAATTTTTAGTTGACGGCCTCTGAATACTGTATCATTCAATTTGATAGCCTCTTCCACTAATCCTTCATTAGAGAATTCAACGTAAGCAAACCCTTTAGGATGACCAGAGTGTTTATCTAACAAAATTGTTACCCTGTTAATTGGAGATACACCAGCAGTTTGAAAATGCTGCTGTAATTCTTCTGGGGTTGCACCATAGTCTACACCACCGACATAAACAGATCTGGAATCAATATCGGTTTTTTCTTCATTCATTAAAAATTGTGAGTTCTTTTCTAATTGAGATTGTAATTCCTTTAATTTTCTTGATTCTTCTTCCATCTTTTCCATGTCTGCTTTCATTTTAGCAAGTTCTGAATCATCTTCGGCTGTTGTACTTGGCGCTTGGCTATCCATGGAGGTAGCGGCATTCATCGACATCTCATCAGTAGTAACAATGGCAACGGGAGTTTTAGGTTCTTCTGACATTATTCTCGTTTTCCAAATATATCCTTTCAAAAAATAACCAATAAACAATTACCTATAAACAAGAACTTGGAAGTATATGTATCATGTATCATCCTCAAGACAACTACTACACAGCATATTCAGCAGCAACATCAGTCAATCCATTCCCTCGTCCAATAATTTCAACAAAAACACCATTCTCACTGAAAAAAAAAAATGTGTTGTAAAAGAAGGTGAAAGATGTTTCTCTTTCATCTTCTATTCGCACCTTCCATATAGAGTTATTGCTGGTGAAGCGACGTAAATTTTCAGGAGTTTAAACTCAACACCAACTTCCGAACATAGCAAACTATTCGTGGGTCTAACTACTCACCACAAATAAACATAAATAGTACACGCTGCACACAGATATTAAAAAAAAAATGCGAACTCTGTGGATCGAACACAGGACCTCCAGATTACTCTGTCAGGCCGAAGTTTTCTTCAGTCTGGCGCTCTCCCAACTGAGCTAAGTCCGCACTTGAAAAAAAAATAAGCTAAGTTCCTTGGCAAATCTTGCAATAGAAATACTATAAAATGTCCAGAATGTGCGACACTTCTCGAATATATTTTTTTTAATTTTGTCACAATATCGTAAATTCTGTTTGGGTAACTCGAGACTAATTGCAATAAAGGTAAATCACCCTAGTGATCAGAAGTGATTTGGGTTTTACTTTTATGTTAGGGAGAAAATATAATAAGTGTATTAAAAGATAAAGACTCTTTTCATAAATAAATAATGGATAAATATAGATATCAATAATAATCGGAATTACTATATTGGTAATTCGAGACTAATTGGGATAAAAGTAAATCACTTGAAGGATCAGAAGTGATTTGGGGTTTACTTTTATG